>CAMRHE010000586.1:0-2500 GCA_947044405.1 Leptodactylus fallax
TAATTTTAATTTTAATTTTAATTTTAATTTTAATTTTAATTTTTTAATTTTAATTTTAATTTTTAATTTAATTTTTTAATTCTTTAATTTTTTAATTTTAATTTTAATTTTAATTTTAATTTTAATTTTTTAATTTTAATTTTTTTAATTTTAATTTTAATTTTAATTCTTTAATTTTTAATTTTTTAATTTTTTTTAATTTTAATTTTAATTTTAATTTTAATTTTAATTTTTTAATTTTTTTAATTTTAATTTTAATTTTACTTAATTTAATTTTAATTTTAATTTTAATTTTAATTTTAATTTAATTTTAATTTTTTTAATTTTAATTCTTTAATTTTAATTTTTCTTAATTTTAATTTTTTAATTTAATTTTTAATTTTAATTTTAATTTTAATTTAATTTTAATTTTAATTTTAATTTAATTTCACTTTAATTTTAATTTTAATTTTAACTTTAATTTTAATTTTAATTCTTTAATTTTTTTAATTTAATTTTAATTCTTCAATTTAATTTTAATTTTTAATTTAACTTCTGCATTCTTGTTCTTTAATTTTTTAATTTTAATTAATTTTAATTTTAATTTTAATTTTTAATTTAATTTTAACTTTAATTTTAATTTTAATTTTAATTTCAATTTTAATTCTAATTTTTAATTCTTTAATTTTGTCTCTAATTTTAATTTTAAATTTAATTTTTTAATTTTAATTTTAATTTTAATTTTAATTTTTTAATTTTGGTCTTTAATTTTAATTTTAATTTTAATTTTAATTTTAATTTTTAATTTTTAATTTTAATTTTAATTTTAATTTCCTTAATTTTTAATTTTAATTTTAATTTTTTTAATTTTAACTTTAATTTTAATTTTAATTTTAATTTTAAATTTTTAACTTTAATTCTCTTAATTTTTTAATTTTAATTTTAATTTCTAGTTCTTTAATTTTAATTTTAATTTTAATTTAATTTTAATTTTAATTCTTTAATTTTTTAATTTTTTAATTTTAATTTTAATTTTTAATTTTTATCTCTTAATTTTAATTTTAATTTTAATTTTAATTTTAATTTTAATTTTAATTTCTTAATTTTTAATTTTTAATTTTAATTCTTAATTTTAATTTTAATTTTAATTTTAAATTTAATTTTTTAATTTTTAATTTTAATTTTAATTCTTTAATTTTTTTAATTTTTTTAATTTTAATTTTTAATTTTTATTTTAATTTTAATTTTAATTCTTTAATTTTAATTTTAATTTTTTAATTTTAATTTTAATTTAATTTTAATTTTAATTTTAATTTTAATTTTAACTTTAATTTTAATTTTAATTTTAATTTTAATTCTTTTAATTTTAATTTTTTTAATTTTTAATTCTCTTAATTTTAATTTTTAATTTTAAATTTAATTTTAATTTTTTAATTTTTTAATTTTTTTAATTTTAATTTTTAATTTTAATTTTAATTTTTTAATTTTAATTTTTAATTTTTTTAATTTTTTTAATTTTTAATTTAATTTTAATTTTAATTCTTTAATTTTAATTTTAATTCTTTAATTTTTAATTCTTAATTTTAATTCTTCTTAATTTTAATTTTTAATACCTGCATTTTAATTTTAATTTTAATTTTAATTTTAATTTTAATTTTAATTTTAATTTTTTAATTTTAATTTTAATTTTAATTTCTTAATTTTAATTTTTTAATTTTTAATTTTTTAATTTTAATTTTAATTTTTAATTTTTTTAATTCTTTTAATTTTAATTTTAATTTTTTAATTTTAATTTTTTAATTTTAATTTTAATTTTTAATTTTTTAATTTTTTAATTTTTAATTTTAATTTTAATTTTAATTTTAATTTTTTAATTTTTAATTTAATTTTTAATTTTTTTAATTTTTTAATTTTAATTTTTATCTAATTTTTAATTTCTTTAATTTTAATTTTAATTTTAATTTCTTAATTTTAATTTTAATTTTTGTATCTTTAATTTTAATTTTAATTTTAATTTTAATTTTAATTTTTTAATTTTTTAATTTTTTAATTTTTTAATTTTAATTTTAATTTTAATTTTAATTTTAATTTTAATTTTAATTTTAATTTTAATTTTAATTCTTAATTTTTTAATTTTAATTTTAATTTTAATTTTAATTTTAATTTTAATTCTAAAAATTTTAATTTTAATTTTAATTTTAATTTTAATTTTAATTTTAATTTTAATTCTTCTTAATTTTTTAATTTCTTAATTTTAATTTTAATTTTAATTTTTTATCCTTAATTTTTAATTTTTAATTTTAATTTTAATTTTAATTCTTTTAATTTTAATTTTAATTCTTTTAATTTTTAATTCTTTAATTTTTAATTTTAATTCTTTTAATTTTAATTTTTTTAATTCTTTTAATTCTTTTAATTCTTTTAATTTTAATTACTTTAATTTTAATTTTTAATTTTAATTTTAATTTTAATTTTAATTTCTTTAATTTTTTTAATTTTAATTTTAATTTTAATTTTAATT
>CAMRHE010000586.1:10000-12500 GCA_947044405.1 Leptodactylus fallax
TTAATTTTAATTTTAATTTAATTTTAATTTTAATTTTAATTTTAATTTTTTAATTTTAATTTTAATTTTAATTTTAATTTTAATTTTTAATTTTAATTTTAGTAATTTTAATTTTAATTCTAATTTTAATTTTAATTTAATTTTAATTTTTAATTTTTTTAATTTTTTAATTTTTTAATTTTAATTTTTAATTTTTTAATTCCTTTAATTTTTACCTTTAATTAATTTAATTTTTTAATTTTTTAATTTTAATTTTAATTCTTTAATTTTAATTTTAATTTTAATTTTAATTTTAATTCTTTAATTTTTTAATTTTTAATTTTAATTTTAATTTTTATCTCTTAATTTTAATTTTAACTTTAATTTTTCTAATTTTAATTTTAATTTTAATTTTAATTTTAATTTTTTTAATTTTAATTTTAATTTTTTTAATTTAATTCTTCTTTAATTTTTTAATTCTTTAATTTAATTTTAATTTTAATTTTAATTTTCATTTTAATTTTAATTTTAATTTTAATTTTAATTTCTAATTTTTTAATTTTTAATTTTAATTTTAATTTTTAATTCTTTAATTTTTAATTTTAATTTTAATTTTTAATTCTCTTAATTTTGGTCTTTTGGTCTTAATTTTAATTTTAATTCTCTTAATTTTAATTTTAATTTTTAATTTTAAATCTTAATTTTAATTTTAATTTTAATTTTAATTTTTAATTCTTAATTTTAATTTTAATTTTTAATTTTTTAATTTTAATTTTAAATTTTTTAATTTTAATTTTAATTTTAATTTTAATTTTAATTTTAATTTTTTAACTTTAATTTTAATTTTTTAATTTTTTAATTTTAATTTCCTTAATTTAATTTTAATTTTTTTAATTTTTAAACTTTCCTTTAATTTAATTTTGAAATTTTAATTTTAATTTTAATTTTTTAATTCTTTTAATTTTAATTTTTTAATTTTTTAATTTTAATTCTAATTCTAATTCTTTAATTTCAACTCTCTTAATTTTAATTTTAATGTTCTTTAATTTCTTTAATTTTAATTTTAATTTCAACTTTAATTTTAATTTTAATTTTAATTTTTAATTTTAATTTTAATTTTAATTTTAATTTTAATTCTTTAATTTTAATTTTAATTTTAATTTTTGTTCTAATTTTAATTTTAATTTTAATTTTAATTTTAATTTTTTAATTTTAATTTTAATTTTAATTTTAATTTTAATTTTAATTTTAATTTTAATTTTAATTTTAATTTTAATTCTTTTAATTTTAATTTTTTAATTTTAATTTTAATTTTAAATTTTAATTTTAATTTTAATTTTAATTTTTTAATTTTAACTTTAATTTTAATTTTAATTTTAATTTTAATTTTAATTTTAATTTTAAATTTTAATTTTATTTTAATTTTAATTCTTTAATTCTTTTAATTCTTTAATTCTTTAATTTTAATTTTAATTTTAATCTTCTTAATTTTAATTTTAATTTTAATTTTAATTTTTTAATTTTAATTTTTAATTTTAATTTTTAATTTTAATTCTTTAATTCTAATTTTAATTTTTTAATTTTAATTTTAATTCTAATTTTAATTCTTTTAATTTTTTAATTCTAATTCTTTTAATTTTTAACTTTAATTTTAATTTTAATTTTAATTTTAATTTTTTAATTTTAATTTTAATTTTTAATTTTTTAATTTTTTAATTTTAATTTTTAATTTTGTAATTTTGATTCTTTTAATTTTAATTCTTTTAATTTTTTTAATTTTAATTTTAATTTTAATTTTAATTCTCTTAATTTTAATTTTAATTTTAATTTTAATTTTTTAATTTTAACTTTAATTTTAATTTTAATTCTTTAATTTTAATTTTTAATTCTTCTAATTTTAATTTTAATTTTAATTTTAATTTTAATCTTTTAATTAATTTTAATTTTTTAATTTTAATTTTAATTCTTTAATTCTTTAATTTTAATTTTAATTTTAATTTTTTAATTTTAATTTTAATTTTTAATTTTAATTTCTAATTTTAATTTTAATTTTAATTTTTTAATTTTTTAATTTTTAATTTTTTTAATTTTAATTTTAATTTTAATTTTTAATTTTAATTTTAATTTTAATTTTTAATTTTAATTCTTTAATTTTAACTTTAATTAATTTTAATTTTTTTAATTTTAATTTTTTTAATCTTTAATTTTTAATTTTTAATTTTAATTTTAATTTTAATTTTAATTTTAATTTTAATTTTAATTTTAATTCTTTAATTCTAATTTTAATTTTAATTTTAAATTAATTTTAATTTTAATTTTAATTTTTTAATTTTAATTTTAATTTTAATTTTAATTTTTATTCTTTAATTTTAATTTTAATTTTAATTTTTTACTTTAATTTAATCTTTTAATTTCTTAAGCCTCTTAATTTTAATTTTTAATTTTAATTTTAATTTTAATTTTAATTTTATTTTATTCTTTAATTTTAATTTTAATTTTTTTAATTTTAATTTTAATTTTA
>CAMRHE010000586.1:52500-270000 GCA_947044405.1 Leptodactylus fallax
TAATTTTTTTAATTTTAATTTTATTATTTTAATTTTAATTTTAATTTTTTAATTTTAATTTTAATTTTTTTTATTTTAATTTTAATTTTAATTTTAATTTTTTTAATTTTAATTTTAATTTTAATTTTTAATTTTAATTTTAATTTTTAATTTTTTAATTTTAATTTTTAATTTTTAATTTTAATTTTAATTTTAATTTTAATTTTTAATTTTTAATTTTAATTTTTAATTTTAATTTTAATTTTAATTTTAATTTTTAATTTTAATTTTATTTTAATTTTAATTTTAATTTTAATTTTAATTTTAATTTTTAATTTTAATTTTAACTTTAATTTTTAATTTTAATTTCTAATTTTAACTTTTTTTAATTTTAATTTTAATTTTAATTTTTAATTTTAACTTTAAATTTTTTAATTTTAATTCTAATTTTAACCCTTTAACTTTAACTTTAACTTTAACTAATTTTAACCCTAACTTTAAATTTTAACCTTTAATTTTAACTTTTAATTTTTAACCCTAACCCTAACCTTAACCTCTAACCCTAACCCACCCTAACCCTAACCCTAACCCTAACCCCAACCCCTAACCCCAACCCTAACCCAACCCAACCCTAACCCAACCCAACCCCAACCCAACCCAACCCCCAACCCTAACCCAACCCTAACCCAACCCCTATCCCTAACACCCTAACCCTAACCCTAACCCAACCCTAACCCCCAACCCTAACCCTAACCCTAACCCCCAACCCCCAACCCCTAACCCTAACCCTAACCCCAACCCTAACCCTACCCCTAACCCTAACCCCTAACCCTAACCCTAACCCTAACCCTAACCCTAACCCCTAACCCTAACCCTAACCCTAACCCTAACCCTAACCCCAACCCTAACCCCAAAACCCCTAACTCTAACCCCCTACCCTAACCTCCTAACTCTAACCCCCTACCCTAACCCCAAACCCCCTAACTCTCTATCTGAAACCCCTAAGCCTAACAATTTAACCCTTCTAACCCTAACCCTCTAAGCATAGCCCTAAACTCAACCCTAATCTATCTTTCTAACACTAACCCAACACGCTAACCATCTAACTCTAAACCAAATTACTAAACACTGTCCCTCCAGCTTTTTATATACACAGGTAAGAAAACATCATACAGTACATTATACAGTCCTTCAGCTTATAATATACACAGCTCAGCAAACATGATACACTACACCATACAGTCCACAAGCTAACAATATGCAGAGTTCAAAATACATCATATTATACATTATTCCAGCTGATAATATGGACAGGTCACAAAACATCATACAGTGCACTCACTATACAACTCTCCAGCTCATAATATACATAACTAAAAAAAACATCTTGCAACACAGCACACACAGTCCTACAGCTGATAATATACATAGGTAACAAAACATCAGGCAGTACAGTATAAAACCCTCCAGCTGACAATACTCAAAGCATATCATACAGCCCTCCAGCTGATAATATACAGATGCCAGAAGACACCATACAGCAAAGTATACATCCCTCCAAATAACAACATAAACACTATAGTGTACAAGAGTCCTTCCGTTACTATATACATGAAATTACAATGAATGTCTACTCAAATCATGTTCTGACTCATATTATAATCACAATGTTGAAATAGAAAAAGCAAGAAATGTTTCTCTATGAGCTAAGGACCAGCCATCACATTAGGCCAAGGTCTGGGTGGGAGATATGGACATCCTCTGTCACCGATGTCAGACAGTAGATCACAGTGACATGGCACTCGTTACATTTTTGGTACAGGGACTCACTACACATCCACAGTAAAGAAATTTATGTCATGCAATCTAAAAAAAAACACACTCTCTGACATTTCAGTCCATCTACATCCTTTCTCAAACTGTGGACAATAAACCAAAAATGACCATCAAACGCCCTCCCCCTCCCCTGATCCTCCCTGTTACCCATCTAATGTATCTAATTCTCCCCACCCCTTCTGCTCCGATCCCTAACCGTTATCCTAAGCCTCTTCTGTACACCACCTTTGTTGCTATTTGTTTGTCATACAAAAAGTTGAATAATAATCTTAAAGTCCAAAAAAAAAAAAAAAAAAAAATTTAAAAAATTGTACATAAAGTATGGTAATAAAGAAAAAATGTCATGTCAAAATCTGACATTTTGACATACTTGACATTAGATGTGTTCTATGTTAGCATACATTATGTACAATTGTTTTACGGACATTTTTGGATTTATTGTACACAGATTATTTAAGAAAGGTCCGACACAGACAAAAATGTTACACAATGGTTTTTTGCATATGGATTGCATTACTACAATTTCTTCAATACCAATGTGAGAGTAGCCACAGAAACTGCTAATCTTCACAGAACTCCGACACCACTCTGCTATACAGAGACATTACAAGAAGTCAGACGCCTAAATCTGCATAATTTTTTAATGTTTAGTTCATTCACAGCTTCTAGATTCACAAGATGGAGTCTTCTCCAGGAGAATAAGCTATATTCCACAGAATGAACTGTATAAAGTCAACTCATACTGAAATATGATGCAGTCAGCTACCGAATGGCCAGAACACTATTATGTCAGTTCAGTGCAGTAGCATTCTGCTGTCTGACAGCTCACTGCATCATAACTCTGGAGTTCACGTCATACAGCCGGATTTAATCTGAAAAACATCACCTGCACATGGACTGATTTACAGCACTCAGTTATGTGAACTCAGCCTTAGGGGGCGTTCACACTACCGTTGGTGACCGTCAGTAGTGTCCGTTGCTATTGTCCGTTACAACATTTTAACATCAGACACTAGCTGAACCGTCAGAAATCCATTAAAATTTCCATTCATTTCAATGGGCTTTTATATTGTGTCCGTTTACACCCAATCCATCAGAAGTCCGTTTTTTTTCGTGGACAAAAAATCCTACATGCAGGACTTTTTTGTCCATTTGAAATAACGGATTCTTGACGGACAGCAAGCGTACGTTATTTTTTTAACATTGAAGTTTATGGGTAACGGGCTTATAACGGACAGTAACTGATAGCCATCAGTTATTGTCCCTTATTTTAGGTCTGTTTTTTTTCCTGCACATGCTCAGAAAGCAGAAGAAAAAAAAAAAAAAAAAAAGACGGACAGTGTTAAAAAACGGACACTAACTGATGTTAATTGATGCTAATGTGTCTGTTTTTTTGGACTAATCCATGAATTGCATCAGTTCAAAAAACCGACACATCAACATCAGTTAGCATCAGTTAGTGTCCGTTAATGTCTGTTATCATAAGTGTCCGTTTTTTTGTTTCTTTTTTTAACGGACACTATCAGAACGGACATCAACGGTAGTGTGATCCCTGCCTTAGTCTTTCACACTCCAATATTGCCGTTTTTCCTCATCCATGTTTAGGTTGTGACCTCTTACCATCTCCACCAGTTCCAGAACTTTCCATGATTAAATTGGGACAAATAAGAGTGACTGAGCGCTCTGACACTGACCTCCTCTAATTGCACAATGTAACAGAGCTCTGAATCCTACACCTGTGTCTGTTCCTCTCTAACAACGCCCTACTGCACAGTAGAATCCTAATTAGCATATCACTCACCAAAAGTTATAGCTCTGATCTCTAGGAAATAGTGAGAGCTACAGGAAATATTACAACTACCAGTATCTCTGAATGAATGGCTCCACCTGAGCACAACTGCTGATCACAATATCCTCTATAACCAGCCTGCTCCACCTGAGAACCACTGCTCCACCACACTGAACCACCAATATAGAAAACAGGGGGTCGATAAAAAAAAAAAAAGGGTTTAGCTATGCTTCTGTGTAGTTATCCAGCCAGTACAACCTAACAGCTTATTAACCCCAGCCAGTGCCACCCAGGGGTGGCCCAGCTTACGTATGCTCACACTGCCAGTTTAGAAGATAACTCCAAAGCACCCCCTAATCTGCTTCCCAGTGTTCCCAGGCAGTGACTAAGGCTTGTTTTTTCAGCATGTTGAATAAAGAATCGTCCTCCTGCTGAAACCACAGCTGGCGGTCACACACTGCTCCGCCCCATTAAATGAAACTAATCAGCAAAAAATTACTCAGCGTAAATATTCATCAAATTGTTCTAATGAATATTTTAATGCAAAGACGCAGTGTAAACATAACCTTAGGGGCAAGTATAATCAGGAATTGCAGTGATATTGCGATTTTTCCTGTTACCATTACCATTCTGACACACAATTGTAGCAGGTACCATGAAAATGACAACTTGACTACACGACATGAAAATACTCCAAGAGATAGCTTACATCGCTTAGTGAGCGGATTTGAAGGGGGGGATATAACATTACATACTCCAAGTTCCTTCATCCCATGACTAATTACACATGGAAACAGTTCTAGTAAAGTCTTCCTGCATAAACAGCGTCCTCTTAACATTATATATGTCTACGTATTATTTATCTGCATTACTTACCATATTCTGCTACTTCTGTGGACATGACAGTGGTTTCAGTGTCCTTCCAACCCTCCATGTTTATCTGGCTCTTGAACATTTCTCTTCCATACCGCTGCTTGCAGTAAGTGAATATTAACCTTCACTATTTACTACTAGTACGTAAAACTCTGCCCTGGTAAAGTGAGGAACACACGGGACCAAGGCTAGACAAGTGACCCCCTATCTGACAGGACATGACACGCTAGAACAGTGACCTCCGCTCTCTGATAACACAGTAATCCCTAGTACAATGGTAACCTCTGCTCCATGACAGGACAGTGACCCCCTATCTAACAACAGCGTGAACCCAGTACAATGGTGACCTCTGCTCTATAACAGCACAGTGACCCCCAACACTGGTGACCCCCTGACAAGACAAAGACCCCCAATACACCGGTGACCTCGGCTCTATAACAGCACAGTGACCCCCAGAACACTGGTGACCCCCTGACATGACAAGGACCCCCAATACACCGGTGACCTCTGCTCTATAACAGTAAACTGGTCACCTCTACGGTGACCTCCGTTCTATAACAGCAGCCCCCCCCCCACCACCACACTCGGACGGTTAACTAGACACTACGCCGCGTCTCAACCATTCAGCGTTCTCTTTGTAGAGTTGGGGGCGGCACTAGACTAAATATCGAGCAGCGATTGGTTCTCAGCACACAAGCAGGTGAATGAAGATGCGCGGGAACAGACGACGTGAAAGTTCCAAACATAAAACCTGAGGTGAGCTAACGAGAACAGAGCGCGCCGAAGTCATCCTGCCCTCCTCCTGTGTGACAGCTCTACTGGCCGCCATATTACGGGATCACTCAGCTTTATACAATCAGATAAACGTTAGAGAGGACAGAAATACTAATGTTCACACGGGGTTTTAGTGCAGGCGGAATCTGAATCAAAAAGGAGCAGTTTTTTTTTTCCTCTTGATGATTTATCAGTTAGAAGAAAACAGAACTATCTGACCGATCTTCATTCGAATTCTGTCTTCTAACCCATTTGAAATGAATGGGAGGCAGAATACACACCAGCTATTTTTTTTCTATCTCTCATTCATTTCAATGGGCTTTCACAGGCAGAATATGCCACAAAATCGGCCATGACACTTCTTGTGTAATAAAAACTCAGCTAGAAGAAAAAATCTGCTCCTGCCACCCATGGTAACGAATGGAAAGCTGCAAGGTGTAGATGTCAAATTCCGCCTTTATTACTGTGTCTAATACATAAGAGTATTGACCAATCACAGCACGGCACACAGCCTGGATTTTGTCTTTGAGCCATGAGTGCTGCACTGTGATTGGCCATTGTGGCAGTGCATTCAGTATTTCTGTTAGACATTGGGGGGGGACATAAATCTGCCCCATACTCTCATAATCCAGACAGTCCTCAGTGCAACGGCATACAAAACCGCGTCCTGCACCCCACACAGTGTCTGTGTCCCTGTCGGTCTGCAGTGTCTCCATGTCCCACACCCCATGTATTGTCTGTGACCGTGTCCTACACCATTTGCATTGTCAGTGACGAAGTCCAGTGCAGAGTATCTGAGACTGTCCCGCACCCAGTGCTATGTCTGCGACCAAGTCCAGTCCAGAGTTTCTGTGACCGCGTCCCATACTCCGTGCAGAGTCTGAGAAAAAGTCCAGGCCAGAGTGTCTGTGACCGCAACCCCACCATCACGCAGTGCTTGTGGCCATGTCCAGTCCAGAGTTCCTGTGACCTTGTCCTGCATCCCACAAAATGTTTAACCAAGACCAGTCCAGAGTGTTTGTCACCATGTCCCACACCTTGCGCAGCGTTTATGACCATGTCCAGTCCTGAGTGTCTGTAACCACATCCCACACCCCATACAGTGTCTGTGAGCAACCCACCCACATTGTACCAGGCCCACTTCAATGTTATTTTCAACTTTTGTCATGTGTAATATAAAATCTGAAATGGCGCCTGGGATAATTTGCAAACAATTTCGAGTGCATTTTATATAACAAAACCATCACTAACAGTTGTGTGTGGCCTATTGTCTATGTACAGTAGATGCTTTCACCCCACTATTAGATGTCCTCATAGATTGTAACCTCTTATTCCAGGGAAAAGACTGTGATGATTGGTAAATGGCGGCAGACAAAGCCAGAAAATCGAGGCGTATGGTCCACCAATCCCCCTGTTGTTTTGTAGAGATTAAGAAGTTCTGGGTGAGCTAAAAACGTTTGTTGGTAACAAGACTCTGACAACCTATTCATACAGCTGCTGAAGTCTGTGGAGCAGAAGAAGGAACTTGGTATACAGGAAAAGCAGTGTCCTCTGTCTGAATCCCAATCCCCTTAGAAAAAAAAAAAAAAGTGTAACTGGATTAAATTCTGTCCAATTGCTAAGAAGGGAGAGGCGTCTAGTAAAAGGGAACGCTTTAAGCTTGCACATTACATGTTGCTGTGTTATTGTGTCCATGCCATCTTGTTCATCTGATGCTGCCGATTTCCAGCATTAAAAAAGAAAAGTAACAACATTGTGCAGGATATATATGACAACCAAAAATGGCACAGGATACAACTCTAAGCAGGATTACATGAGAGACAGCTGATCCAGATGATAAAATGAGAGAGACAGCCAAAGATGGTGCTGCAATGTGTATTGTGCTCCCAGCAGGACAATTCTGAACTGAAAAAGAGGCTGTGACAAGCACTACAGAAACACAAATAATATTTAGACATAAGTGTGGTGGAGTAAAGTAGGCCACACTTGAAATGTGTAATATCTGATGATGTGTGTTATGTGCTAATACATAATCTAAATGTGTGTTATATTGTGTGCATACTATGTGTAATAAGCCTGTGATGTCTGATCTACATTTGTTATATTATATGTGATGTAGATGTGTGTTGTTCTTCTAACAGGCAGCGCATGTGTAAAACATGAGTGTGAGATGTAGTTAGGTAATATATTATATGTGATGCAGAAGAACTCTCCATAAGACCAGTGTTAAAGAAGTACATCTGTGGTGGGAGGGGAGCTTTTCGGTGTATGTCAATGATTTTCATCAGGCTAAGTTCACACACAGGAATTTGCAGCTCCACACTCAAATCCACCGCAGATTATGCCTTATTGCTTTCAATGGAAAGCAGAGATCACAGCAGGACACTGAAATAACCATCCTGCTCGATCTTCCACGGAGGATCAAGGTATCATCAGCAGTAGAAAGCCCAATTCTGCATCTCGTTGCAGGCGCAAAATAAAGAGGAATTCTTCATTTTCCTCTGTGTGAACTTATCCTTATACTCTATGGAACTTGCCGCTCTACAAAAACACCACTTTTCAGAGCTAATTATTCAGTAGAAAATGCTTTGGCAAGACCACACATTGAGTCAAATATGGATGCAACTCTGTGCTGTACCACTTAACTGGACTGCCACTGAGGTCCCCAGCATACTTAACAGTCCCAGTTTTGCAAGGATAATCTTGGAACTTGAACACAAAAAGGATGGGTTGTAAGTATAACCCACCCCAAAACAGGTATTCTTGGGTATTCCCAGGTGAGCTTTAAAGCGTAACTAAACTTTCGGACAACTTTAGATTTTCTGGCAATATTTGTAAAAACTTTATTAACAAATTTTGGCTCCTTTGTGTGAAATCCATTAGGGCAATCCTGTCTAACGTCTAACCGATCTAAAGCCGGAGCTGGAGTCACCTGGAGGAGCCGTTCAGTCAATCCATGCACAGTAGGTCGCACAATATAAACAGTCTACTGTATAATATATCCCTATTTCAGTCTACATTGAATCTACATAATATTATGTGCTGTTAATTGTCTCTGCTCAATATGCCTGTCAAATAACTATGCTCAACATAACATGGAGAGATTTGCCAACTCCAGGGAGGTCTCATCACTAACATTGACTCCCATATCTATAATTGTAAGGTTTATATTTGGATACATGATGCAATATATCACTTATTTACAAATTGATTATGACAACAGTAATGAGGAGTGTGATGCAGCTTATGTAATGGGAAATAGTTTCAGATTCCAATAATTTACAAACAAGTCAATTTGTTTTATCATATTGTAAGCCCTTGCGAGCAGGGCCCTCTATACCACTGTACAAGTTGGTCACTGTTAGAATTGTACTTGTTTTGTGTATGGTATTTAAAACCCTCAAAAGTACAGCACCATGGAAGAAATAGTGCTGTAAAAATAATAAATAATTTTGCATTCTAGATTTTAGACAGAAAGAAAATAAACAGTCAGAAATAAAGTGTAAAGTTCACTCGTTTAATCTGATTTTCTACATTTTAAAATCTTGTCAGTAAAATAGTAAATTTCACATTTCCATCCTGGGGTCTATATTTCTCACTTATTTGGGGGAGACAGCATCATGCGTATAGACCTGGCCACTAGAAGGCTGACACTACAAAAACCAAAAGACGTTGGCTCCGCCTCTAGGCTATAACCTAGTGTCCGTAGGAGGAAGACACGACCTCACTCAGGTCTTTGTGTTACATAGTTTTTTTTTCTTTTTCAGGTGCAGGTGGTCTTCAGCATTTATGCTACACTAGTGGTACCCCCCCCTGCAGGCGCAGCACTCTGCAGAAGAGTACCTTGCCAATCCCCACTACTATGTGAAAGGTCTACCGAAGGGGTGACCCTGTGTAACCATAAGACGGTGGATGAGGTAAGTGCTGAAGAACTCTCGCCCTAGCTCCCTATTCTCTTCCTCCCCCACGGTCCCCCTGAGTTTCTTGGCTTACCTTGCCTGGTGTCTTTTCTTGTGGGGCACCATTTTGGATCATGACCCCCGTTTTTCTTTTGGCGCTCCTGGGCCTTATTTGCCTTTCCTACCGAGCACCCCCCCCCCCCCCTTTGTGTGGGAATCCCCTTTCCTGCTTCCTGGCAGCTTTTTTAGGCCACTGTTGGGCCTTCTGGGATTCCTTGCTCGGTCTCCCTTCCCAGTATGCTTCACCACCAGCCAAAGCTTCTACTTTAGTCCCCGGCCTAACTGGGGGCTAAGCCTGCCTCCTCCCTGGGCTTCTAGAATTCCTCCTATTGGCCCAAGGGAGGTCACCCCCCTGCTACAGGTCCTTCCTTGTTGTGTGTTTTTTTTTTTTTTTCTTCTGAGGCTGTTTTTTCTGGGCTAGCTGTCTACTGCAGTTCCTCAGAAGCTTTTTTTTCTCCAATTTCTTCTGGGACTCAGCACCTGGGAGCCCTCTCTGTGCAGCTGTTGCCAATCACTCTTTCTCTGGTGATCTAGTAGTCTTTCCTCCATCATTTACCTTTAGGGCCCCTGCCACCATGTCCTCCCGTGACAAACCAGCTTGGCTCTTTCCGATGCTGCCACATGCATCCACTATAATAAGTTACCATGCAATCAGCCTGAGCCCATCTGCTCTCTCTGCCTTCTGCCTAAGCCAGTTAAAGACCCTCCTGGCCCTTCTCCAAAACATACCCTCTTTACCCTATGTAATTTTTTTTTTTCTTTGATATACAGTTGTCCTAAAAAGTTTCCATACCCTGGTGATTTTGGCCTAATAACATACCCAGAAGTTGACACAAAGGTGTTTGAATAACTACTAAAGGTAACCTCCTCACCTGTGACCTGTTTGCTTGTAATCAGTGTGTGTGCATAAAAGCTGAGTGAGTTTCTTGGATCCAGACAGACTGTTGCATATTTCCTCCAGCCACTGACGTTTCTGGATTGTGAGTCATGGAGAAAGCAAAAGAATTTTCCACGGATCTACGGGAAAAGGTAGTTGTAGTGTATAAAGCAGGAAAGGGATACAAAAAAATATCCAAGGAATTGATAATGCCAGTCAGCAGTGTTCAATCTGTGATTAACAAATGGAAACTCAAGGCCTCTGTAAAAACCAAACCACGCTCAGATAGACCAACCAAAATTTCGGCCACAACTGCCCGGGAAATTGTTCGGGGTGCAAAGAAAAACGCACACATAACATCAGCTGAAATACAGGACTCTGAAAACTATCGGTGTGGTTGTTTCAAGATGCACAATAAGGAGGCACTTGAAGAAAAATGGGCTGCTTGGTCGAGTTTCCAGAAGAAAGCCATTACTACACAAATGCCACAAAGAATTTCGCCTTCAATACGCCAAACAGCACAGAGACAAGCCTCAAAACTTCTGGAACAAGGTCATTTGGAGTGATGAGACAAAAATCAAACTTTTTGGCCACAACCACAAACGTTACATTTGGAGAGGTGTCAACAAGGCCTATGATGGAAGGAACACCATTCCTACTGTAAAGCACCGAGGTGGATCACTGATGATGTGGGGATGTGTGAGCTTCAAAGGCACAGCAAACTTGGTCAAACCTAAAGAAAAGATGAATGCAGCAGGTTATCAGCAAATACTGGAGGCAAACTTGCACTCATCAGCCAGGAAGCTGCGCATGGAACGTACTTGGACGTTCCAACATGACAAAGATCCAAAACACAAGGCCAAGTCGACCTGTCGTTGGCTACAGCAGAAAAAAGTGAAGGTTCTGGAGTGGCCATCTCAGTCTCCTGACGTCAATATCATTGAGCCCCTCTGGGGAGATCTCAAGCGCGCAGGACATGCAAGACAGCCCAGGAACTGGAGAACCATCTGAGAAAATAAAGAGCCTCATCCACAACTACCACAAAAGACTTCAAGCTGTCATTTGATGTTAGAGGGGGCATTACACGGTATTAAGAACTGGAGGATGGGAACTTTTGAACAGGGTCATTTTCACGTTTTGGGTTGTCATTATGATTTAAAAAGAGAAAACACAGAAGTTTGACAATAAATGGCTTCAACCAACCACTAACCATGAGTGGAGAAAGTGGGTTTTTTTTTCATATTCTCTGAAAAAAGGCCAAAAATCTGCCAGGGTATGTAAACTTTTTAGCACAACTGTTTGTTTGGATTCTTTGTATTTTTTTTTATTTATTTATTTTTTTTTCTGGGAACATTCTATTCAATTGTCATATGTTGGACTATTGCTAGGTTGTAGTCTATTTAGACTTTTGTTTAGGTTTTTTTGTTATGTTATGTGGATTTTTCCAATGTGAACATGTTCTGACTCATGTTGTACTTTATATTATAATGTCCATGAAGAGTTAATGATTTAGATGTAATTAGGTAGGCGTGTGGTGTTTTGGTTTTAAACTCTGAGCAGTGTATTGTGTGGAGGATGACTCAGCTTATGTATCCTCCATTTTGTATTCCATGGACATGTGGGACCATGCCTGTAGCCATTTTATATTCATACATTTGTTTAGAGAGCTCACCCCCCACCAGATGCCTTAATAGAGTGAGGCTTCTGTCTGTTTGTTGTCCAACTGCCAAAAACTATTTTTACAGCTTTGTCATCAATCATGTTATGATAGTTGTACTAGTTCAACCTGTCTTGTCTATACACTGTATTTAAGATCTAGATAAACAGATATACACCTTTCTAGGCCTGTTGAATGCCACTAATACGATACAAGGACAACTCATAATAGTCAGCAAACAACACACCATAGTCCTTGACTATCTCACAGTAGCACAGGGGGGAATGTGTCAGATTATCAGACCTTCCTGTTGCCACTATATCAACTCTGAAGGGAATCTTAAAGTACGGGCAGGGATTGATAAAGTCAGAGAACTTAGTGAGAAATGGATCAAAGAACATCAGAAGACACAGGACAGTTGGTTGTCAGATACCTTTTCGTTCTTAAATCCTGCCAATTGGTTTAAGGGATTAGGTGGATGGTTTATGGGAATATTACAGGGAATATTTCAAATATTATTGCTATGTTTTTGCATCTATTTGACTATAAAGTTTATAATATGGCTTGTAAAAAAACTTGCTAGAAAAAGGTGCAAACCCAGGATAGTGGGTTTGCAGGTTGTAAGGGTGGTTGGACACACTGACAGACATGACAGTGAAGGCATCCCTCTGAGTGTATTAGACCAATAGGTATGTAAATGGTATAACATATCCATGGGGAATGAGGTGAAGTCTCCATAAAAATCCTCAGGATCTGATTAGCAGATCCTAATGTACCCTGGGTATGGGTTATATCATTTACAAAAGGAGGGAAATGTGGAGGATGACTCAACTTATGTATCCTCCATTTTAGATTCCATGGCCATGTGGGACCATGCCTGTAGCCATTTTATATTCATACATTTGTTTAGAGAGCTCACCCCCCACCAGATGCCTTAATAGGGTGAGGCTCCTGTCTGTTTGTTGTCCAACTGCCAAAAACTATTTTTACAGCTTTGTCATCAATCATGTTATGATAGTTGTATTAGTTCAACCTGTCCTGCCTACACACTGTATTTGAGACTAGTTCAACCTGTTTTGTCTACACACTGTATGTGAGGCTAGTTCAACCTGTCTTGTCTATACACTGTATTTAAGACCACCTTTTTCCTCCATTAAAGCAGAACCCACTATATACACAATAGCTGTGTATGTGTGTGTCTCTCTGTGCTAGCTCATACATGAACTCTATGAATTTGGACTTCAATACGGTGATACTTACAGCTGATTGCACTCACAAAAATTGGCGTCCCTGGGTGGGCCAGAGGTAAATTACTACACATCCGGACAAAACAGACGGAAAGGACAATGTGACAAGGAGAATTTGGAAACTGGTTCAAAAGCAGCTACAGGGTAAGAAGCTTTATTCTTACTGTCTCCACTTTCCACTCCTCCTTGTCTTATGTGCCCTCTCTAGATGCTGGGTGAGTTGTAAGAAAAGTAAATCCTCTGGTCTTTTTAAGAACCCTGTTTATGAAGTATCTGTATTTGAAGAATAACTAATGTAGAAATTTTCTGCTGTGTTTTTGGTATACATCCCATTTGGTTTGTTTATGTGTTGGACCTTGTGAAAAGTTATTAAGGAAAGATTAGCCCATTGCCCTTTCTCCTCAAGGTAGAGGAGAAAGTAGTAGCCTGGGGTTACTGTATGACTTCCTTGTATGTAGTTAACACTTTTTTGGTGCCGAGAGATATCCTTTTGAGGTTTTAAGGCAAGACTTGCCTTAATTAGGTGCTGGGCACCCGAGAGATATCTTTTTTGGAGGTTTGCGTATAAGAAGTGTGTCGTTAGGCGCTGGGCGCCCGAGGGGTACCGGTACCGTTGTTTGTACCCTTTTGAGGTTCGTCACAGAACATTAGGCAAATCATGGGGAATTTTCCTGGGAGGTGTGAGGCTGATCCTAAGAATAGAGTAATTCCAGATATAGAGATTGTGAGAGCAAGAGAGGGTGCTAATGCAGTGAGGGGGTGCCAGAAAATATTTAAAATGGCTGGTATGCCAAAGACAGGATGTTTAGATGTTGAAATGTGGCAGAAACTTTCAGAAGAACAGCGTGGATGGTTGAAAGATAATAAGCTAGTTGAACAATGCAAAATATGGATGAAGGTTTCAGAGGAAGTTGAGCTTGGTGCAATAAAGTGTGTTTGGATATTGTTTAAAGATTCCTCAGACTGGTGAGGTAGCAACTGTTGCTTTTGTAGTCCATCCCCCTTAAACAATAGAAGGCCTAATCTAGAGTATTGTGTACATGTTTGTAGAAGAAAATCCATTGTATCAGTGAGTTAGAAGTAACATATCTGTTTTGTAATGTCTATTTATTTATAATGCACATTTGAAGGAATTTATGAGTGTGGTGGAATGAATGCTATGATTTGTAAGAGTGTATGATAGAGTCATGTATATGGTCTAGAAATCCTGTATCTGCTTAGGATTTGAGTAGATGTCTGACTAGTTATACAGATGTTGCTTGGTAAGATGAATTGGGAGACGTAGTGGCCACGATATAAATTGACTTTGAAATCATATTATAAGCTCTCCCATTTCTTCTGCCTGCTTCACTGATTGAGGATATTTTGTGTATTTATTAAAGTCATTGAATTATTTGTAATTGTGCAGTGTGTAGGAGCTCAAGACTAGTTTTACTTTTTCTGGATAGTCTGAATTAGCTGACAATTTAAAAGATGGAAGGAGAGATAAAATCCAACTATGTGTATGCTAATGAGGTGGGGGTTGAACTTATTAGACACAGGAAGGAATGTCATTGTCTTTGAAGATATCTGAATGTTTATTCCCTATAACATGTGCTTAAATATTGGAATGTGTTGAATCCAGACATTTTGCCTGGAACTGCAAAGTTCCAAGATGGGAGACCCAAAGACAGACAGGAGGACTCTGACAATAACCATCAATAGGAAATAGGTACTCCAGTAAGCGTACATTTAATATCAGTACCTGATAAACTGAGGCCAGCCCCTATTATCTCCCTACAATTGCCTGAGGGGAGAACTTGTGAATTTTTAGTGGATACTGGAGCTAACAAACCTGTTTTGCACGCTGACAATGTTTTTTCCCTATGAGATAACTTATGATTACCACTAGATTCCTTGTCAGTGAGTCTGCCTCAGTTAACTTGCTGGGATCAGAAGTTTTACAAGCCCTAATGGCTCACATTGTGTATGAGCCAGATGGAACGGTCTCACTGTCACCAGTAATGTCAGATGACACCTTATGTTCCCTATACTCCCTGGTATTCCTGACAAAGCAAAACAATGCAGAGGTAGTTAGTGTAGAGGAACATCTAGGTTGTGTGCCCCATTACCTCTGGCAAAAGGAAAAACAGATATAGGCAAATTGCCAGTACCTCCAGTAATCGTCACATTGCATTTACCTTGAAGGGCAAACAATATGCCTGGACAGTGCTACCACAAGGGGCGCAGCATTCTCCCACCCCGTATACTGCAGGGCGTGGTACTACTCCAGTATGTGGATGACCTGCTTTTATGTTGCCCCTCCTAGGAGATATGTACAAGCATCAGTATCTCGGTTGTGCTTTTTAGCAGAAAAATGGATGTAAAGCATCTAAGTCCAAATTGCAGTTCTGCCTTACTAAAGTTGTTTTTCTAGGTCATTGCATTTTACAAGGACATCTGACCCCTGATAGACTTCAGGTCATACAGGAGCTCAAACCCCCGAATGGTGTGGCACAACTTACGACATTCTTAGGCCTTGTGTGCTACTGCAGACAGTGGATCTGTAATGCATCCCTGTTAATGCAATCTCTCTATGACTGCATCACTAAACCAGAACAGGCAGTGGAAAACTTCCACTCCATCAAGTTGGCACTTATTTACACAAGTTTTAGGACTTCCTAATTATGACGAGACTTTTTCTCTTTACTGTACAGAAATGTCGGGACACGCAACAGCAGTGCTTACTCAGACTCATGGACACCAACAAAGACCAATAGTTTACTATTCTGCTAGATTAGACCCAGTGTCCAGAGGAGCACCTTCTTGTGTTAGGGCAGTAGCTGCAGTCCAATTGTCCCTGGAGAAAGGTGCAGAAATCGTATTGGATTTCCCTATCACAGTACTTACTACATGGCATATTGTCCCAGGCCCAGCCTAAGCACATTTCAATGGCTAGACAACTCAGCTTATAGTGTGCCTTACTTATGCCTCCTAATGTCACCCTTGCACGCTGCACGACACTCCATCCCTATACCCTGTTACCAATAGATTCAGGGGGGGGAAAAGGAAGGACAACAGTGAAACAACCTGTACACACGTGTATTTTCTGATGAACTGTATATAACTGATGCAGCAAGAAACTGTAGGATTTGGTCATGTAAATGCTGAATCTATTGCTAACTCTGATTTTGAGTTCTTTTGTAGATGGCTCTCGATTTGGGAAGAATGGCAAATTCGATACCAGATATGCCAGTAAACATGAGGTAAACAAGCAGAACCATTACCCCCACAGGTCTCAGCTCAAGAAGCTGAACTGAAAGCACTCGCTGAAACAGTGTAAAATAGCTGAGGGTAAGCCCGCTATGCCTTTGATATAGAATAAGACTATAGTCTGATGTGGAGAGTAAGAGCTTACCTTAGTTCTAATGGTATGCTTATAAATGACTTCCAGGCTATTCATGAGCTGATGGAGATCATGCTGCCACCAAGGCTGATACAAAAGAGAGTAGAGATAATGCAAGTGCAGATGGTGCCGCCAAACTAGCTGCAGAAAAGCCTAGGGAACATGCCTCAGCACTGGTGGTCACCATACCAGACCAAGCTTCTCAGCTTTCTTTTCAGGTTCTAAAAACATTGCAGGACCAAGCCGGTCCAGAAGAAAAGAAGACTTGGAGCAGCAAGGTGCAAAAGAAGATGAACAAGGCCTGATGGTCAGTGGTAAGAGTATGTTTACCAAGAGCATTGTTCCCAATGATGGCGCAAGCAGCTCATTCTCAGGTGCACCACTCAAAAACAGCCATGTGTGACCTGGTGAGCAACGATAGGTAGCTCCAGGTTTTAGCACAACTGCAGCCAGATACGTGCAAGCCTGCATGACATGTGCTAGGCATAATGTGGGCCAAAAAGTAAAGGTTCCTCAGAAACACACCCCAAAGCCCTTGTACCCGTTTCAGAGATTGCAGGTTGACTATATACAGTTACCAAAGGTGGGAAGGTATGAGTACGTGCTTGTGTGTGTTGATCTCTTTTCAGGATGGCCTGAGGCATTTCCGGTACAGAAAACCACCGCTAAAGCAACTGCAGATAAACTACTTAAAGAAGTAGTGTGCAGATATGGGATCCCCGAGACCATCGAAAGTGATAATGGCACTCACTTCACTGGACAGTTCTCTTCTAGATCCAAACCATGTACTGGGAACACATTCCCTAAAACCAGGAGACTGGGTGGTGGTAAAGAGATACGTGAGAGCCTTGATCCACGGTTTGATGGTCCTTTCCAAGTGCTTCTGACAACATCCTCTTCAGTCAAGTTAGAAGGAAAGTTGACGTGGATGCACGCTAGTCACTGTAAAAAGGTGATCTGCCCGGAAGAGGACTGAAAGGATCTGGTACCTACTGGTGATCCTAGCCCTGGTGACACAACCATTGAGCTTGTTCTAAAAGAAGAATAAATAAAATTGATTAAATACCATAAGGTGTTAACTGGGATGAGTAAGAAGAATCCAGGGATTGTTGGATCTGTACTCACAGCCCTGGTTCTGCAAAGACTATGTTTTATCTAGCACTCCCTCTTGACCTAGATGAGTTTTTTTCTTAATGACTCCTGTTTTCATAATGTTTCGTGGAGTCCAGTGACTTATAAGGGAATGAACATCAGTAATAATCACTTTGTTCCAATTCCCATAGCAGGTTGGGTGACCCTCCCATGGTTACAGCTAAACCTGACAGGTAGACCAAGCAAGTGGTATGATTGGAAAAAGGAAAATTTGAACATAAATTCAAAGTCCCATATCATGCCGGTATCATTCCCACAGAAGAGCTTAATATTAGCCTTAGTCTGCCAAGCACCTCTATTGTAAGGTCAGGTAAAGTGGATTTCATTTTTAAGAAAAAGATTCATGCCCCCTTACAAGATAGTGACAGATGGTTCACAGAGGGAATAAAGGGTTGTCCAGAGCACAACTCAATAGAACGGGGATTAGTTAAGGATAGTCAGGGTTGTCTGATACAGAGCACTGGACCCCACAGAGATGGGGGGTAAGGGGTGTGCAAACCCCCCCCCCATGCAGTGACTCTTTAGCTACCTCTCTTGCCTAGTTCAGCTTCGGAGAGCATGCAAATTGCCCAAGGATGTATATCTAGTATGTGGTCATCAGGCATACAAGTGGCTACCCCCAGGGGGAGAGGGGACTTGTACTCTAGCTAGACTGACACCAGCCACCTTCATAATTGCCCATGAAAATGTGAAACCTGAGATGATACCCCGTCATACTTTGTACAAGCGTGCAGCAATCACCCTAAGAAAGATGGGCGACCCCATGTGGTTTCAATGGGTACAAGCAACAGAATCATCAGCACGATACTCTTGTATCCCATGGTTATGCAAACTTGGGACAAGTTAGTAGAATCCACCAATTATCTAGATGAACAGATATACACCATTCTAGGCCTGTTGAATGCCACTAATACGATACAAGGACAACTCATAATAGTCAGCAAACAACACACCATAGTCTTTGACTATCTCACAGCAGCACAGGGGGGAATGTGTCAGATTATCGGACCTTCCTGTTGCCACTATATCAACTCTGAAGGGAATCTTCAAGTACGGGCAGGGATTGATAAAGTCAGAGAACTTAGAGAGAAATGGATCAAAGAACATTAGAAGACAGGACAGTTGGTGGTCAGATACCTTTTCGTTCTTAAATCCTGCCAGTTGGTTTAAGGGATTAGGTGGATGGTTTATGGGAATATTACAGGGAATATTTCAAATATTATTGCTGTGTTTTTGCATGTATTTGACTATAAAGTTTATAATATGGCTTGTAAAGAAACTTGCTAGAAAAAGGAGCAAACCCAGGATAGTGGGTTTGCAGGTTGTAAGGGTGGTTGGACACACTGACAGACATGACAGTGAAGGCATCCCTCTGAGTGTATTAGACCAATAGGTATGTAAATGGTATAACATATCCATGGGGAATAAGGTGAAGTCTCCATAAAAATCCTCAGGATCTGATTAGCAGATCCTAATGTACCCTGGGTATGGGTTATATCATTTACAAAAGGAGGGAAATATGGAGCTTATGTATCCTCCATTTTGTATTCCATGGCCATGTGGGACCATGCCTGTAGCATTTTATATTCATACATTTGTTTAGAGAGCTCACCCCCCCCACCAGATGCCTTAATAGGGTGAGGCTCCTGTCTGTTTGTTGTCCAACTGCCAAAAACTATTTTTACAGCTTTGTCATCAATCATGTTATGATAGTTGTAATAGTTCAACCTGTCCTGTCGACACACTGTATTTAAGACTAGTTCAACCTGTTTTATCTACACACTGTATTTGAGACTAGTTCAACCTGTTTTGTCTACACACTGTATGTGAGACTAGTTCAACCTGTTTTGTCTACACACTGTATGTGAGACTAGTTCAACCTGTCTTGTCTATACACTGTATTTAAGACCACCTTTTTCCTCCATTAAAGCAGAACCCACTATATACACAATGGCTGTGTATGTATGTGTCTCTCTGTGCTAGCTCATACATCAACTCTATAAATTTGGACTTCAATACGGTGATACTTAGAGCTGATTGCGCTCACAATTGTGATACATGCTATGAGTATGAGACTTGGGTCTTGAAACGCATAAGAGATGTAACTCACAATTTACCTATTTTACATTTTTGTAACACTTTTTTTTAAAGAATGATGTATTAAAAGTTAAATTTTAGATTTTTCGTCGTTGATGCTGGATTTTATTTTATCCTCTGACTATACTAGCCAGTTTCTATCACAACAGTAGCAGAGACACAGAACCAATACCACCAACAAAAGTCTGATCTGTGTCCCTCAATGAATGTCCCTTATTTCATTGCGGGACACAGCACCATGGCATTTCCTAAAGCACTACCAGAGGAAGGGACTGCTTTAGGACATGCAAATAAACTAGTGCACAGTTGCACTCAGAACCTATGACCCAAGCTGGAAAAGGCTGAGGCTAAAGAATAGTGGAACTTGGTAGAACTTGGAGAAAGTGTGGACAGAGGCAAAAGGTGGCAGATTTGCAGACCTAAGCAGGGTGAGCTGAAAAAAAAATACTTAGTTAGCTAACATAGTATCTGAGGAGAGGGTATAGCCTAGATTCACAGCTGACATCTCTTGCTTTTCCTAGTGTCAGCCTGCTAATGGCCAGGTCTATACCCATAGTGCTTTGTCCCCCAGTGAATGCAAGAAAAAGATTTTACGGTAAGGACAAAAATCCATCTTTTGTATTGTCTGTTTAGTGGGATTTCCGAATTCAGGTAACTACGGTCTACCTCTTCCCCTATATCACACTTACATGGAGGTATGAGTAGATGATTGCATGACCCCCCCCCCCCCCCACAAACTTACACCTACCTTAGAGCTGCTTAAAAGGGTTGCGCAGGACTCTCAAGCATGGCTCCATTTTTCTTAGAAAGTGACATGTCTGTTGGTCGCATGGCAATACCTTTTACGCTGTCCTTTTGAGGCTTGTGAAATATAGATGGTTCTCATAGCTTGCCCTCCACTGCTGGGTCAAGGATCACTATCACTATGCTGATAGCAGTAGAGCGCTAACTTCATCATACAGTATGGCTCTTTGCATGATCTGGTATCACCACTGTCATCTCTCCACTCAATCTCCATGATTAACTGAGACTTTTAGATGATGATATCATAAGCCCAACTCGGTCACACAGTCCTCTATGCTCTTCCATATCATGCTGCACATAGCGGTGGCCATTTTACAGATTCATCTGAGAATGATTGCAAAACTTTTTGTCATTAGGTATGAAAACTTTTGCAAAATTAGAGTCACATACTGTTTATTCCAATATGGCTTGCTCATCTATCATTTCCCGCTCCCCAGCTTTCTTAAATCAGTTGAACAAATTCTAATAATATTTGTATCATTTCTTACAATGTAAAAGGTTTTAACAAACCTAGAATAAAACTGGAAAAAAAAAGTCTGACATGCTTACTAATACAGAAGATGCATTTCAAAATCCATTCGCTTTTCCACTACTTGCCTTGTGGCTCCATTTTATCCACACAGTTTTTATTCAACTCAACCTTCCACAGATACACACTAAGTACCATGTTCAACAAACACACACCACACATTAATACCATGCTATAGTCAGATACAGGCACATTCTTTTTACTAACATCTTGTATTTTCTTTCCAGGAACAGGGACTGAGTCATCAGTCCAACCACTAGAGCCAGACAACAGCGGTGGCTTGTAACGTAGGAAAAGACCTGTAAACACTGATGAGACATAATGACTAGTGTCTGGCAAATAAAGCAAGATAGATAATGTATTGGGTAAAACACTTCAATTAGATGAATATAGTCATGGAGATGGCAATACTCCTTTAAAGGAGAGTTGATCATCCATGTTACACGATGCACAAAGCAGTGCTCAGCAGAGTTTGACTCAAATCTCTACTTCAGAACCAACAGGCAAAAATCGAAAGCACTCACAGAGCAAAAAGATTTCTCTCAGCTTACAAGAAAGGTGACTAATAATTAGAGTTATTCTCATCTCAGCAAAACATTTCCAAGACAACAATAACTGTCCACAACACAGAAATAGGCATGCAGCATAACTCTGATAAGGGTAAATGGGAGCTATGGAAACCGCGTAACACAGCACAGTTACACTGCTTCTGTAGCTCCACAGTGATACACAATAGGGCTGCCCTCTCTCTTCAAGCTTGTTCATTGTCACTATCGACATGCTGATACAAAAATTGTCCAGAAGAAACGACTCAATGGTCTGCAGTTGGTTTCATGCAAAAATACTTCTGTTTCCTTTGCAGAAAATCTCTTAATCTTAATAAATAACCCTAAACACACTTTCCTTTCTATCTGAAAAATATCTTTAACCACTTTGGCTGGCTCTCTAATTGTAACATTTACTACACAAAATCAGAAGCCCTGTGTTAGCAAATGGAAATCAAAGGGAATAACTTAATTAATAGACCCACCAAAAAGCTTGTGCAGGCAAAACTGCTTTAACTGGCCATGATGAAAGAAACATTTACAGGTAGAATTTCATCTAACAATCAAATTTATTAGTAATGTAATGTATGGAGAAATATACAGTATAAAGGTTATAGCAAGTACCAACTGACCATCTCCATAAAAGCAGAGGTCATTTCATTGGGCATTACTGTTTGTCATTAAACCTGACACAATCCTGAGAGATGTGACAGACATTTTTATGGTGTACTGCAGAAAGTGTGCAGTAGGGTTGCTGGGGGTTAAAGGGATTTTACAGGCTAAAAATAGTCATGATCTATCCTAAGAGTAGCTCATCAATGTCAGGTTGGTGGGGGTCCAGCGCATGGCACACCCACCAATCAGCTGTTTTGAGCTGAGTTGCACAGAGAATGGAGCATGAAACAGCTCTGTTCTTTGTGTAGTGGCTACGTCGGGTTTCTACAGATCCATTTACATGAATGGGAGCTCAGTTGCAGTTAATCTGGTGTGCCCACTACACAAAGATCAGAGCGATTTGCTTTCTGCTCCATTCTCAGTATAACAGCTCCTGAAAACAGCAATTCGGTAGGTGTCAGACCCTCATCAATCTGATATGGATGACCTATCCTTAGCATAGATCATCAATATTTTTAATCTGGAAAAACCCTTTAAAGAAGACTTTTTACCACCTCCACCAATTCAAGTTCTTAGCATCTGTTAATAGGCTCTGCTCCAATGATTCCAACACGGCTGGAATTTTTTCTCTAGCCTTCACTGTTCCTGAGCAGCAAGTGCACGTATTTTTGCCGGATGTGCAGAAGGGTGAGCTTAGGCAGGGGGCGTGATTCAGAGCTACATCCGAAGCAGCCAGTGCCAGAATCACACCCCTTGTCTGCTACTGCCTGACACTGCCCTCCTGACAGTACAGAGACTAAATAGCACATCAGGAATTGGTTGTTCATAAACGGTGGGGGCTAGAGATAAATAACAATTGTGCCAGAATCAATGGACCAGCACACGTAAAGAGCCGGACTTGGTGTAGATGGTGAATGGTTTTCTTTTTAAGTAAACAACCTATTAGTAATGTGAATGTAATTGCTCACAATCGATAAGCTGGGCAGAGAATGCGGCACATTAATGTATATTTCTAGGTATTTACAATGTAGAAATAAGTCATTTGCATGGACACTGCACTTGTCATTGACCAGAATACAGGAGCTGCTTCCCCAGGATCTCTTGTTTTCAGCTGCTGATTTTGGTTAGCATTTTGTTGATCGCTTGTTTCACATGAGTAGTGGAGCTTCTTCTTCTGGTCTTTCCTTGAATCATTTTCCGCCGTCTTACTTCACGACAAAGCTCATAAAACACTTCTGTGATATTCCCTTCCCCAGTGCAGGCTGAGCACTCATAGAAAGCACACGCCAGTTCTGTTGCTAGTTTCTCCCCTTCTTCTGTACTGACCTGACGGGAATGACTGAGATCTGCTTTGTTTCCCACTAGAATAAAGGTGACATTTTTTGGTTTCTTGACTTCATCTAAAAGGTTCTTCAATGTCATGACATCTTCAAAGCTTCCTCTGTCGGTTATATCATACACAATTATAAAACCTTCCCCCCAGCGGATGTGTCCTTCTCTCTGCAAAGGGTCTTCCTGCAAAAAGATAGTGAAGAAAGAGAAATTAGTGTAAGAGAGTAAAGATACCTAAGTAAGAGAGCGTTAAACTATATGATCATTTAATAAGGTAAGATCATTTGGCGAAAGGGATGTATGTGTTTTTCTTTATCTTCTAGTATTTTAAACATTTTAATATAACTTTGCAATTTGCACTTTCTTTTTGTTCACACTAGAGGACTGGACCATTTCATTTCCTGATAGCTGGTATAACACACTGCAATGCTATAATGCAATATACTAAGATTGTTATTGAAAACCCTGTAGGAGAGTACAAACGAGTATAAAGATAACAGACCTGGGGAACCTTTATTAGGCTCTCGGCTGTCATGGAAACTCGACAGCAACCCTTCCCTCTGCCTAATTCTGATGTTGTGCTTGCTATTGACCACAACAATTGATCAATGAAGTAAATGGTAACTCTATTGACCTGTAGTATCAAAATAAATAACTTTTCTATATAATAACTGTAAAAAAAAAAAAAAAAAAACTGTGCCACTGCCCAAAAAAAAAAGAAAGTAAAAGTGATCAAAAAGTCATATGTACCACTAGAATGTTAGGAATAAAACTACAACATAACCAGCAAAAAAGTACTTTCAGACTAAGTCCCCAAGTAACGAGCCGCAGCAAAAAAACGCTGCAAAAAATTGCGTTTTTTTCGGCAGCATTTTTCACAGAGACTTTCTTTCCCTATTATACCTACCGTGTTTCTCCAAAAATAAGACAGGGTCTTATATTTTTTTTCTCCAAAAAAAGTGCTAGGGCTTATTTTCGGGGTAGGTCTTAATTTTTTCCATGAACGACAATCACACATTTGAATGCTTTTTATTTCAACTTTTATCAGAAGTGAAACAGCGAAAAAACAGCAGTTTGGCACTTTTAATTTTTTTTTTTCGCTACGGCATTCACTATAGAGGAAAAATATTTTTATAAGTTTGTAGAGTGGGTGTTTTTGGACACAGGAATACCTAATGTGTATGTGTTTCACAGTAATATTTTATTTTTATATGTATTCTAGTGAAAGTGGGAGGGGGGCTTGAACTTTTATTTAGTTTTTTTTTTATATTTTTTAACTTTTAACCCATCCTAGGGGGCTTGAACCTGCAATCATCCCATAGACTGCAATACAACGTATTGCAATCTGTGGGAGATTATCTATATTACTAATGAGGCTGGTCATAGCCTCAATAGTAATACTCCTATGACAGGCCTGGGAGCCTTCATAACGCTCCCAGCTGTCAAAGGAATAGGTCGACTCCCGCGATCTTGCCACGCGGGAGCTGACCTGCAACGTGAAAGTTACGGGGCCGGTGGGGACAGGCCCCAGGGATAGCTTCTCTGCTTTGGGGGGTCGATTTGGGGGGGGGGGGGGAGTCACGGACTGGAACACTAGAGTGGACTCTAATCACGGGAATTAACTGCGGGTCTCTCCTGTACAAGGAGACCCAGTATAGTAGCTATAGGGGATGGGGACCGCCCCTAGGGACTCCGGGGGGGGGAGCATGGAGGTCACACTTAGCAATGCCCGCAGTCAGAGTCCATTCTGATCGCGGGCATTAATTCCAGCAGTTCTGCTACTTTGGTGAAAAGGAATGGGGGTCACACTCAACAATGTCCGATCAGGGTAGACAGTGATCGCGGGCATTAACTCCAGGTCTCCGCGGAGACCCGGTACGGCAGCCGCTCTGCAGCAGAGCGGCTACAATCTTTAAGGACCCAGCATCCGCTGTAATCGCACGGCAGATGTCGGGAAGGGGTTAAATTAGCTAGGGCTTATTTTTGGAATAGGGCTTATATTTCAAGCCTACTCCAAAAAAACCTGGAAAATGTAGCTAGGGCTTATTTTTGGAGAAACACGGTATATGGAAAATGCCAACAGTTTTTAGGTACAATTGACATGCTGCGATTTTAAAAAAACACAAGCGTTTATGAAAATGTAGCTTCTCCACTGTGGATTTTTTTTTCTGCAATGTGTGGATAGAATTGTCCAGAATCCCATCCACTTTGCAGGTAATATAAAACCCATTGTTTTTCTTGCAGCAGCGTTTCTAGTACAGCAAAAATGATGCGTTTTTGCAATATGGAGTCCTGCCCCAGTTGATGAAGAAATAAAAGTTATACAGACACAAAAACAAATAATTTTTTGAGCCATTCAAAATACAACCTGTTTCACAAAAATAAAGCTCTTGTAAGGCTATGTCAGTGATAAAATCAAATAGTTCTCGGTTATGGACACCAGCATTTCTCCTGCTGCTTCATCATTTCCTTTTTATTAGTTGTTGACGTAGTTTCTGGGTAACTACCTCATACCTGAGACATTGAAGAGTCACATGATCACCGATGGATTTATTTGCAAAGACTTACTTGATTTGTTATCTGATTATACAGTATGCTGTGTGTGTTTCAATTCAGTAACTTTTTGTATACTTATATGAATCCAGTGCTTTCTTCTGGCGGAATTCCCCACCACATGTGACTGCTGAGCAAGCCTAAGGTAAGGACATAGGATGTCACAGGAAGTCATTTCCTTAGGCTGCTGCTCAGAGGTCACGTGCGAAAGAAAACACTGGAACAGAAGAACCAAACCAGACTGGGAATCAATGGAGCACCGAAAATTATGGGTTTTTTTCGCCTTCCCCAGCCTCATATATTTTGTGGTAAAGTGCTGGATGGGGTGTATAATCTCGCATGGTTTCCTCAGCCAGGCGAGATAACGGAAATCCAGGAAGATACATGTTGCCTTAGCAGAACATTTTCTTTAAGTTACATGGGCTGGATTTTCTGGACTGGAGGACATGTTGGTAGTGGGAGTCTTCCAGTCCACACCCCTGGTCCACTACGGGATTTTCCCCTACTCCCAGGTGCTCTCAGCTGAGGCTTCCTGTGAGTGATTACTGAGGAAGGAAGCCTGGCAAAAGGAGGGCTGACAAGTTGCAGGCTGAGAGAGAGATAGAGCACCCCTGGAGTGGAGGTTTATACACTTTATACTGTGTTTGCTGTTATGTATTTGCCTGCACTAGGCTAGTGAGGGGCCTGATACTGTTTAGTTAGAGCCGGACAGGTTTAGGCTTTTGTTTTGCTTTTGTGATGTAATCTTGTGCCGAAGCACCTAAATAAAGGACCCTTGGAGTTTTAAAACCCATTGCCTCTATGAACTTCGTCATTACCGACCCCACCGTGTGAGCTGTTCCCTACTGTGTATATATATTATATAAAAATTATCTTGAACAACCCTTTTAATCATATGTTTATAATAATAATAATAGTCCTTTAATAGTCCCACAATGGGGAAATTCAGTGTGTTACAGCAGCAAAGATAAGATAAGATAAGCAGATACAAATACAACATGTACAGGAATGTTCCAAGGTGAGAGGCATTACATTAATAGCAGACAGACAGATAGGACGTAGCAGGGGGGGGGGGGGATTTAACAGCCAGAGAGATATTTCAGTTCTCTGTGTGTAATGATCTCCCCTTAGGTCGGTGTTGGTTGTACAGCCTAACCGCGGTGGGGAGGAAAGACTTCCGATAGCGCTCCTTCTCACACCTAGGGTGGAGCAGTCGGTCACTGACAGTACTGCCCAGCGCGATCACAGTCTCATGCATGGGATGGGACTTCTTCTTCTGCATGGAGCTCACCACGGACAGTATCCTTCTGTCACCCACCACCTGCACTGGGTCCAGTGGGCTCTCCAGGACAGAGCTGGCCTTTCTAATCAGCTGGTCAAATTTATTTCTGTCCCTGGTTGATATACTGCCCCCCCAGCAGGCCACTCCAAAGAAGATGGCTGATGCCACTACCGAGTTGAAAAAGGCCATAAGAAGTGCCCCCCGGATTCCAAAGGCTCTCAGTTTCCTAAGCAGGTAGAGCCTGCTGTGGCCCTTCCTGTACAGGGCCTCCATATGATCTGCCCAGTCCAGCTTATTATTAAGGAGCAAACCCAGGTACTTATAGGTGTTCACAATCTCGATGCCCGTCCCCAGGATGTCCACTGGTTTAGGAGGGCTTCTGCCTTTGCGGAAGTCCACCACCATCTCCTTGGTCTTCCCCGCGTTAATCTTCAGGTGGTTCCGGTGGCACCAGTCCACAAAATCCCGGTTCAGTTCTCTGTACTCCCTATCATCATCATCTGTGATGAGACCCACTATTGCAGAGTCGTCAGAATACTTCTGTAGGTAGCAGCTGGATGAGTTGCACCTAAAATCTGCAGTGTACAGTGTGAAGAGGAAAGGGGCGAGAACCGTACCCTGAGGTGCCCCCGTATTACAGATCACGGTACCTGACACATAGTCTTGGGCTCTCACGTATTGAGGTCGTTTTGTGACGTAGTCTAGGATCCAGTTGGAGAGGTGGTGGTCCACTCCAGCAAGGCCCAGCTTGTCCCTCAATAACCTGGGCTGTATGGTGTTATCATACCACCCGCAGCATGCATTGTCTAACTACCGTACCTATTATCTTTTTGATTCATCATGTGGCAAGCATGTGCATCATCCACTTGTTCCATCTTCTGACAACTAGAGATAGGCAAACCGATTTGTACTGAGGCAGGTTCAACCCAAATATTCCAAATTGTTTGGTTTTTAACAAAATCTAATACTTTGCCATTTGTCTCAGGTGAAGTAAAATTGCTACAGCAACTTTATGTTGAGCAGTGAGAATACAGAAGAGACACGTGTGTGATACTCTGGCACCATCTGTCATCTCCTAGTAGCCTCAGCAATAATAAGTGTTAGTTGGACACAGTGCTGATGTAGTATACAAGATACTGTGGGCAGAAACACAAGGCATTTTAGTTATAGTGAAGCTAGGGGATGGACAAGTTATTCACCACTGCATGATCCAAAGCAATTACTCCATTTTCTTTGGTAATACACAATAACAAAACTTTCAAATAGGAATAGAGAATCATAGAAATTGAAGAAGTAGAACAAAGTTGTCATATTCAATCAGTTAAAAAACATATAGTCATAGAAATCAGAGACAGGAGTGAGGGATATTATTTGCACTGTCTGTGCTGTGAACTTGACTGCTACAGTACAGACACTAAACCATTAACCCCTTCATTGCCAATCTAATTTTGATTGTTTTGCAATATAGCAGTTTAATCTGTGATTGTCCACATAGTATCAGTCAGTCAGTCCTGTTAGTGAAAAATCTTTTGCTAAGGTTTTTTTTTGGGTAAGGTTTTAATTTTTTTGTTTCAATATATAAAAACTGCAGTTCTAATGGAAAAACACTCATTCTGGCTGCGCTAATATGAAAAATCTCCATGCATTAAGGGGTTTTGTTTTGATTACACCATGTAACAATTTTCAAAAAATATTTGTTCCCAGTTGTTAAGTGTATTTTCCTGATTGTTTGTACCTTAAATGAATAGAAAAAAGTTATTATTCCCTGCAAACTTTGCTTTTGTGGTCAGCACAATGATATTTTGAAATTGATCTATTTTTAAGGATATTTGCAATATTTCAAGATACTTAAGAAGCTTCTGGAATTGTGAGAACTATCAAGAAGTTTCTAGAACTGCCCAGAATTATCTAGAACTTTCTGGGACTGTACAGAATTGTAGGTAGCTGTATAACTACAGTTATATAGGGCCACTATAGCCCTTCCTGAGAGACTGAGAGACAGGATCTAATTGATTGGGATTGCATAGTAAGTGGGCAATGGCCATCACAGACAAAGGGGAATTCACCTAGACAGACAGGTGTGAATTCAATATCTATTCAGATTCTGATAACGACAGTATTCACACTTCACCCCACACCCATTACAGGAGGAGCTTAGGAATGTAAATGTATATACTGTATTGTGTGTTACTCTGGTACCGGGTGATCAATCTTGCTCTGCTGAATCCTCAGTACACTCTTGAACTTTAATACCGCATGGAATAAAGACCATTTTTATCAAGTTTGGAGAGACATCCTTTTTCCTTACAGTTCACAGCAACTTAGTTAATTTAGATGGCATCAAGAGGTTGCATACATCCAGCAGATGCATTTTGCTACGTATGTGGCCAGTTTATAAAGACAAGAGCGAAAAAGTACTCTGTGGAAGCATCTGCTAAGATGTGTGAGGCCTACAAAGCATACTTCGGCATGCCTGTTGGTGACCAAGAAGACTCTTGAAGGTAAGTGGATAAATGCTACTCTCTTAAATAGCAGATTAACTGTGTTAATATTGTAAATATCACTAGTCATTAGTGTGAAATAGGCCTAAATCAAATTCTCAATCCAAATATTATTTTGTTTGCTTATAGGTTGGTACAGGGGAGAGAAGAGAGCCATGCATTTTGCTATCCCAAGAATTTGGCGTGAACCGACTGATCACTCAACAAATTGCTACTTCTGCATGGTGGACCCTTCCAAACGTCGCACTGGCAAAAATGCACCGCCTGTAACGTATCCTGACATTCCGTCATCTATTGCCCCAGTACCACACTGCCCTGAACTTCCTGTAACAACACCTCCAGACAGAGCTACACCACCTTCAAAAGAAAGCAGCAGGTCAGACATCGAGGAAGACGTTGAAGATCACAATTTCTCTTCATATGCAGATGAGGAGCGGAAGCCATACTATCCTAACCAAAAAGACCTCAACGGTCTGATCAGAGACCTTGGTCTCACCAAGTCCAACACTGAGCTTCTGACATCAAGGCTCAAGCAATGGAACTTATTAGATGAAAGCGTCCAAGTCACAGATCAGAGGAAGCGTCACCAAGTTTTTTCCATCTTCTTCAGTCATCAAGATGGACTGTGCTTCTGCAACAATGTGGCCGGTCTATTCGAGGCTATAGGTATCACCTGTAACCCGAATGAGTGGCACCTCTTCATAGACAGCTCATGCAAGAGCCTCAAAGCCGTGCTGCTTCACAATGGGAACAAGTATCTGTCTCTTCCTGTAGCTCACTCGGTGCACCTGAAAGAGGAATACACCAGTGTCAAGATGTTGCTAGGTGCCTTGAAGTATGATGAGTACGGCTGGGAAGTTATCGGAGATTTCAAAATGGTGTTATTCCTGATGGGCCTTCAAGGTGGTTTTACTAAGTATCCTTGATTTATTTGCCTTTGGGACAGCTGGGATACTGAAGTGCACTACCACAGGTGGGACTGGCCTCAGCGGACAGAGTTCACTGTGGGGAAGAACAATGTAAAGTGGGAGCCACTGGTGGACCCATGCAAGGTGCTGATGCCACCACTACACATCAAGTTGGGGCTCATAAAACAATTTGTCAGGGCTCTAGATAAGGAGTCGAGAGCTTTCAATTACCTCCAAGATCTTTTACCTAAGCTGTCTGAAGCAAAGATCAAAGCTGGTGTCTTCGTCGGACCACAAATCAAGAAGATCATAGAGTGCAGTGAATTTCCCAAGAAGCTGAATAGGAAGGAGAGAGCAGCTTGGAATAGTTTTGTCGCAGTGGTTCGCGGCTTCCTAGGCAATCATAAAGATGAAAACTATGTACAACTGGTTCAGACTCTGATAAAGAACTATGCTGCAATGGGCTGCAGGATGTCACTCAAAATCCATATCCTTGATGCTCATCTTGATAAGTTCAAAGAGAACATGGGAGCTTATTCAGAGGAGCAAGGCGAGGGCTTTCACCAGGACATTATGAACTTTCAACGCCGTTACCAAAGACAATATAACGAAAACATGATGGGCGACTATATTTGGGGATTGATTCGTGAAACTGATTTGCAGTATAGTCGTAAATGTCAGAAAACCGCACACTTCTGAAAAGTTTTTGGTAATCGGTGTAAATTTGCAATCCATATAGTGTTCTTAGTCTGACTGTATAAATGAGAAGATGCAAAATCGTCTGTTTCTATAGTAAAAATGCATAATTTTCGTTGCCGTGGTCACAAAAGCGAAGTTTATGATGAATGTAAGCAATTTTTCATTTGTTTTAGACATAAGCAATTGAAATATAACATTTAAAAGCTGGGAACAAAATTTGTGATACATAGTGTTACCCAATAAACAGTGACACAACCTGCTAATCTGAGAAATGTCCATTTAAGGGGTTATTTTTGGTTAAACAATATAAATGCAAACTGCCACCGTTATAATAAGTTCATGCAGTTCTAGTCTTATTCTCACTGACCAGGTCACCTTTTTAGTGCTTTGCTATTTTTGTTGAAGTAGTCTTTTGCAAAAACAAAAAACAAACACACATGCAATGTCAGATTTGTTGCCATTCACTATTATAATTAAGCAGTGTGGAGTAAAATGACTTGGAAAAAAACAGGGCAGTGGACAGGCAAAAGAAGGAGAAATAGGAAAAACACGTGCAACTACTAAAAATAACAATTGGGGTGGCAACAGCAACACTACTTCTGGTCTTGACAACCCTGCCAGTAGCTACAGTTGTTGGCAAAAAAACCTATCAGTGGCCAAGCTGAACAATGACAATTATCAGCTATGGAAATTTAAAGTGGAAATGCTATTATCCATGGATGACTTGTGAGAAGTTATCACTACAGAGACCACAGGATGATTATCAGGACTAGGACAGGAAAAAGACGGGTACGGTCCACCATAAGCTTACTAGTAGAAGATGATCAGCTTATTCACATACGCAGTGAGAATATAGTGAAACGCCTGTGGGATGTACTGAAAAGACTGCAGGAGAGATCCAGTTTACACAGCAAATTGTTCCTCCTGAGGAAACTACAAAATGAGGCTTAGCAGAGAGCAGGACATGTAAGAGCATATAAATGCCATGCTGGAAGTGATCACATAACTCAGATCAGTCGGTGAGAATATAACAGACAGTCACGCCGCACCGATTTTATTATGCAGTTTACATGACACATACACTGCACTGATCAATGCGCTGGAGACACGGCCTGAGACAGATCTGGCACTAACATTCGTAAAGACCAGGCTCATAGATGAGTATCAGTGAAGAAAGGATCTTGCACATGACTACACACAATCTGTCTCCAAAACCGTTTTTAAGGCTACAGACACAAGGTCATACAGGAAGGAAACTAGACTGTGCTTTAGATGCCGCAGACAAGGACACATAAAGAAAGACTACACTATATGGAAAACAGCAGATGAGACAGCATCCCTCTTATACTAAGCAGAAAGTCAAAACCACAATTTCTGATTTATGTGAAGGGAAATGGAATGCCACATTTAAAGTGACAGGCAACCATAAAGTGCAAGGCTGGTGCATTGACTCTGCAGCAATCGGTCACATGACAAGTGATAGAAGTTTTTTCACGGAACTTGATCTGAAATGGCAAAGTAACTATTTACCTTGCAAATGGAAGTAAAATATGTGCAGAAGGATATGGGCATGGAACCCTTGTATGCCCCAATCATGTGGGACACAATTTAGCAATACCAGTAAAATATGTACTTTATGTTCCTGATCTAGAAGGAGGACTCTTATCTGTGACATGTCTGACAACCAAAGGACTCACTGTAAAATTTCAAGGTGACAAGTGTTCTATCCTAGACGGCAAGCAGATGATAGCAAGTGCCAAGTTGGATGATCATCTACAGTGGGGAAAAAAAATATTTAGTCAGCCACCAATTGTGCAAGTTCTGCCACTTAAAAAGATGAGACCGGCCTGTAATTGTCATCATAGGTAGACCTCAACTATGAGAGACAAAATGAGAAAACTAATCCAGAAAATCACATTGTCTGATTTTTAAAGAATTTATTTGCAAATTATGGTGGAAAATAAGTATTTGGTCAATAACAAAAGTTCATCTCAATCCTTTGTTCTATCTCCTTTGTTGGCAATGACAGAGATGAAACGTTTCCTGTAAGTCTTCACAAGGTTGGCACACACTGTTGCTGGTATGTTGGCCCATTCCTCCATGCAGATCTCCTCTAGAGCAGTGATGTTTTGGGGTTGTCGCTGGGCAACACGGACTTACAACTCCCTCCAAAGGTTTTCTATGGAGTTGAGATCTGGAGACTGGCTAGGCCACTCCAGGACCTTGAAATGCTTCTTACGAAGCCGCTCCTTCGTTGCCCTGGCGGTGTGCTTGGGATCATTGTCATGTCCTTGCTGATGGAAGGAGGTTTGAACTCAAAATCTCACCATACATGGCCCCATTCATTCTTTCATGTACACAGATCTGTCGTCCTGGTCCCTTTGCAGAGAAACAGCCCCAAAGCATGATGTTGCCCCCCCCCCATGCTTAACAGTAGGTAGGTATGGTGTTCTTTGGATGCAACTCAGCATTCACTCTCCTCCAAACACCACGAGTTGTGTTTCTACCAAACAGTTCTACTTTGGTTTCATCTGACCATATGACATTCTCCCAATACTCTTCTGGAACATCCAAATGCTCTCTAGCAAACTTCAGACGGGCCCGGATATGTACTGGCTTAAGCAGGGGGACACGTCTGGCACTGCAGGATCTGAGTCCCTGGCGGCGTAGTGTGTTACTGACGGTAGCCTTTGTTATGTTAGTCCCAGCTTTCTGCAGGTCACTCACTAGGTACCCCCGTGTGGTTCTGGGATTTTTTCTCACCGTTCTTGTGATCATTTTGACCCCACGGGTGAGATTTTGCGTGGAGCCCCTGATGGAGGGAGATTATCAGTGGTCTTGTATGTCTTCCATTTTCTAATTATTGCTCCCACAGTTGATTTCTTCACACCAAGCTGCTTGCCTATTGCAGATTCAGTCTTCCCAGCCTGGTGCAGGGCTACCATTTTGTTTCTGGTCCTTCCACAGCTCTTTGGTCTTCACCATAGTGGAGTTTGGAGTGTGACTGTTTGAGGTTGTGGACAGGTGTCTTTTATACTGATAACAATGTCAAACAGGAGCCATTACTACAGGTAATGAGTGGAGGACAGAGGAGCCTCTTAAAGGAAAAGTTACAGGTCTGTGAGAGACAGAAATCTTGCTTGTTTCTAGGTGACCAAAAATCTTATTTTCCATCATATTTTGCAAATAAATTCTTAAAAAATCAGACAATGTGATTTTCTGGATTAGTTTTCTCATTTTGTCTCTCATAGTTGAGGTCTACCTATGATGACAATTACAGGCCGGCCTGATCTTTATAAGTGGAAGAACTTGCACAATTGGTGGCTGACTAAATACTTTTTTTCCCCACTGAATAACAGTCTCCCCCTTATAACAGCCAACCTTATATATAATGGTCCCCCCTTATAATAGCCCCCCTTTTATATAATTCCTCTCTTATAATAGTGCCCCTTATTTATAATAGTTCCTCCATTATAAATACTAGCCCCTTATATATAAAAGTCTTTCCCTTAAAGCAACCCCCTTATATATAATAGTTTCTTTGTAATAGCCCTCCTTATATATAATAGTCCCCCTTATATTAGTGCCCTTTATATAATAGTTCCTCTCTTATAATAGCCCCACTTATTTATAATAGTTATCCTCTTTTAAGGGGGGCTGTTATAAGGGAGGAACTATAATATATAATGGGACTAATATAAAGGGGGAACAATTATATACAATAGCTCCTCCTTATATACATGTCATCTCTTATAATAACCCCCTTATACAATTTGTATGGAAAGTATTCAGACCCCTTTAAATTTTTCACTCTGTTTCATTGCTGCCATTTGCTAAAAGTAAAACAGTTCATTTTATTTCTCATTAATGTACACTCCGCTCCCCATCCTGACAGAAAAAAAACTGAAATGTAGATATTTTTGCAAATTTATTAAAAAAGAAAGACTGAAATCTCACATGGCCGTAAGTATTCAGAGCCTTTGTTGTGACCCTCATATTTAACTCACATGCTGTCCATTTCCTTCTGATCCTCCTTGAGATGGTTCTACTCCTTCATTGGAGTCCAGCTGTGTTTAATTAAACTAATTGGACTTGATTACGAAAGGCGCACACCTGTCTATATAAGACCTCACAGCTCACACTGCATGTCACAGCAAATGAAAATCTACCTATGATGTCAATTACAAGCCGGCCTCATCTTTTTAAGTGGGAGAACTTCCACAATTGGTGGCTGACTAAATACTTTTTTTCCCCATTGTATATAACCTCAACAGAGTGAAGGAACAGGTGAGACTATGCACACATAAGCACAATGACTGTATACACGTGTGGCACAGGCGTTTAGTTCACAGACACCCAGAATGCATACAGGAACTACAAAAGAGGAATCTGACAAAGGATCTAACAGTATCCCCTTGTTCAGTTATCGTTAGATATGAGTGTTGCATCAAATCCAAAGCTACAAGAGCAACACTTCTTAAAGTAAGCCACAATAGAGCTTCAAGACCTCTTGACCTAGTGAACAGTGATGTATGTGGTCCCCTAAACCCACCTACACCTGGAGACAACAGGTACATAGTGACTTTCATAGATGACTTATTCAAGATACACAGTCACTTACCTAATGCAATACAAGAGTGAAGTTTTTTGACAAATTACAGGACTGTGTAGTAAGGGCAAGTAACAAGTTTCAGAGAAAACCTCTCATACTTCGGAGTGACAATGGAGGTAAATTCACACAAAATAGAATTCAAAAGTACTTAAAGCAGAATGGAATAGAGCATCAAAAGACCCTACACACCAGAGCAAAACAGGGGAGCTGAAAGAAAGAACAGAACTCTGACTGAAATGTTCAGATGCATGCTGACAGACTCCGGACTACCACAAAAATATTGGGGTGAAGCAGCAATGACAGCCACTTATTTATAAAATAGACTCTTTTCTAGAACAATGGAGAAAACTCCATATGAACTATGTCACAATGAGAAGCCTAGTGCAAAACATCTAAGAGTTTTTGGATGCAAGGCGTTCATCTACATTCCAGAAGAAAAACACACCAAACCCCAAAACAGAGTATTTGAAGGCGTCTTTGTTGAATACAGTGACACTGTTAAGGGTTACAGAATCCCAAATCCCAAAACTGACAAGGTTGCCATTAGCAACAGCATAACTTTTGTTGAAGATCTGAGAGACAATGTAATGACAACAGAGGAAATAAGAACAGAAGAGAAAACTGACGCTGATCAGCCAACATCTGTAACTTCCGAACAAATACTTGAAGTGAGCACAGAATCCATCAGTAATGAAGAACAGACACAACCAAGCTCACACACAGAACCAAGACACTCAATGAGAGAGAATAAAGTCAAACCACCTGTACGTCTCTCATACAAGGCAAGCACCACCAGTGCTAATGAACCTGCAAATTAGGAAGACATATAGTGTGCTATCTACAGGTTATGGATCAGGAGGAGTGGAACAGATAGGACACTATGTACAATCTACAGGTTATAGAGCAGATTGTACATAATGTCCTATCTACAGGTTATAAAGCAGATTGTACATAGTGTCCTATCTACAGGTTATAGAGCAGATTGTACATAGTGTCCTATCTACAGGTTATAGAGCAGATTGTACATAGTGTCCCATCTACAGGTTATAGAGCAGATTGTACATAGGGTCCTATCTACAGGTTATAGAGCAGATTGTACATAGTGTCCTATCTACAGGTTATAGAGGATCAGATTGTACATAGTGTCCTATCTACAGGTTATAGAGCAGATTGTACATAGTGTCCTATCTACAGGTTATAGAGGAGCAGATTGTACATAGTGTCCTATCTACAGGTTATAGAGCAGATTGTACATAGTGTCCTATCTACAGGTTATAGAGCAGGAGGGGCAGATTGTACATAGTGTCCTATCTACAGGTTATAGAGCAGATTGTACATAGTGTCCTATCTACAGGTTATAGAGCAGATTGTACATAGTGTCCTATCTACAGGTTATAGAGCAGGAGGGGCAGATTGTACATAGTGTCCTATCTACAGGTTATAGAGCGGATTGTACATAGCGTCCTATCTACAGGTTATAGAGCAGATTGTACATAGTGTCCTATCTACAGGTTATAGAGCAGATTGTACATAGTGTCCTATCTACAGGTTATAGAGCAGATTGTACATAGTGTCCTATCTACAGGTTATAGAGGATCAGATTGTACATAGTGTCCTATCTACAGGTTATAGAGCAGATTGTACATAGTGTCCTATCTACAGGTTATAGAGCAGGAGGGGCAGATTGTACATAGTGTCCTATCTACAGGTTATAGAGCAGATTGTACATAGTGTCCTATCTACAGGTTATAGAGCAGATTGTACATAGTGTCCTATCTACAGGTTATAGAGCAGATTGTACATAGTGTCCTATCTACAGGTTATAGAGCAGATTGTACATAGTGTCCTATCTACAGGTTATAGAGCAGATTGTACATAGTGTCCTATCTACAGGTTATAGAGCAGATTGTACATAGTGTCCTATCTACAGGTTATAGAGCAGATTGTACACAGTGTCCTATCTACAGGTTATAGAGCAGATTGTACACAGTGTCCTATCTACAGGTTATAGAGCAGATTGTACACAGTGTCCTATCTACAGGTTATAGAGCAGATTGTACACAGTGTCCTATCTACAGGTTATAGAGCAGATTGTACACAGTGTCCTATCTACAGGTTATAGAGCAGATTGTACACAGTGTCCTATCTACAGGTTATAGAGCAGATTGTACACAGTGTCCTATCTACAGGTTATAGAGCAGATTGTACATAGTGTCCTATCTACAGCTTATAGAGCAGATTGTACATAGTGTCCTATCTACAGGTTATAGAGCGGATTGTACATAGTGTCCTATCTACAGGTTATAGAGCAGATTGTACATGGTGTCCTATCTACAGGTTATAGAGCAGGAGGAGTGGAGCAGATTGTACATAGTGTCCTATCTGCAGGTTATAGAGCAGGAGGAGCAGATTGTACATAGTGTCCTATCTACAGGCAGCAGGTTATAGAGCAGGAGGAGCTGAGGAAATATATAGATGTATAGTGTCCTATCTACAGGTTATGGATCAGGAGGAGTGGAACAGATAGGACACTATGTACAATCTACAGGTTATAGAGCAGTAGAAATAGATTGTACATAGTGTCCTATCTACAGGTTATAGAGCAGATTGTACATAGTGTCCTATCTACAGGTTATAGAGCAGATTGTACATAGTGTCCCATCTACAGGTTATAGAGCAGATTGTACATAGGGTCCTATCTACAGGTTATAGAGCAGATTGTACATAGTGTCCTATCTACAGGTTATAGAGGATCAGATTGTACATAGTGTCCTATCTACAGGTTATAGAGCAGATTGTACATAGTGTCCTATCTACAGGTTATAGAGCAGGAGGGGCAGATTGTACATAGTGTCCTATCTACAGGTTATAGAGCGGATTGTACATAGCGTCCTATCTACAGGTTATAGAGCAGATTGTACATAGTGTCCTATCTACAGGTTATAGAGCAGATTGTACATAGTGTCCTATCTACAGGTTATAGAGGATCAGATTGTACATAGTGTCCTATCTACAGGTTATAGAGCAGATTGTACATAGTGTCCTATCTACAGGTTATAGAGCAGGAGGGGCAGATTGTACATAGTGTCCTATCTACAGGTTATAGAGCAGATTGTACATAGTGTCCTATCTACAGGTTATAGAGCAGATTGTACATAGTGTCCTATCTACAGGTTATAGAGCAGATTGTACATAGTGTCCTATCTACAGGTTATAGAGCAGATTGTACATAGTGTCCTATCTACAGGTTATAGAGCAGATTGTACATAGTGTCCTATCTACAGGTTATAGAGCAGATTGTACATAGTGTCCTATATACAGGTTATAGAGCGGATTGTACATAGTGTCCTATCTACAGGTTATAGAGCAGATTGTACATAGTGTCCTATCTACAGGTTATAGAGCAGATTGTACATAGTGTCTTATCTACAGGTTATAGAGCGGATTGTACACAGTGTCCTACCTACAGGTTATAGAGCAGATCGTACATAGTGTCCTATCTACAGGTTATAGAGCAGATTGTACATAGTGTGCTATCTACAGGTTATAGAGCAGGAGGAGCAGATTGTACATAGTGTCCTATCTACAGGTTATAGAGCAGATTATACATTGTGTCCTCTCTACAGGTTATGGAGCAGATTGTACATAGTGTCCTATCTACAGGTTATAGAGCAGATTGTATATAGTGTCCTATCTACAGGTTATAGAGCAGATTGTACATAGTGTCCTATCTACAGGTTATAGAGCAGATTGTACACAGTGTCCTATCTACAGGTTATAGAGTGGATTGTACACAGTGTCCTATCTACAGGTTATAGAGCAGGAGGAGCAGATTGTACATAGTGTCCTATCTACAGGTTATAGAGCAGATTGTACATAGTGTCCTATCTACAGGTTATAGAGCAGATTGTACATAGTGTCCTATCTGCAGGTTGTAGAGCAGGAGGAGCAGATTGTACATAGTGTCCTATCTACAGGTTAAAGAGCAGGAGGAGCTGAGAAGATTGCACATAGTGTCCTATCTGGAGTCAGTAGGTTATTTGTATTTCATGTTTGTAAATTTCTGTTTATTCTAGACTTAGGAGTCCAGTGGGCAGTATTATTTGTGTGGACAGCTTTAGTCACACAAAGGTGCTTACAGAGGTAGCTGTCAGTCACTGAGTAGGACTGCCCACTGGACGCCTATTATGAGGATAACAAAACATGTCTGTTACTTGCTGTGTGCAGATGTTAAAAAATGTAATCTTTATTACAATTATTTTTTTGGAGAGGTTACCAAATAAAAACTTAAATTTATACTTTTCAAATCTGACTTCTACTTATCTAATGGTATACACAGATATATATTTTATATAGAAGTACATAATGCATGTAAAGAAGAATTCTCCTACACAATATGGAGAGCTGTGGCTGACTCCAGTCCTAGCCTTGATGTTAACCCTATGAATGAACATCACAGGGGTGTAACTAGCAAAGACTGGGTCCCATATCAAACATTTGACTCCCCCCCCCCACATGGAATAACACCCCCTTTCTTGGCTTCCAGAAAGTATAATACCCCATTTACACACACTATAATGTCACAAAGTGGCCTCCAGACAGTATAATATCCCATAGCACCCCTCCTCACAGTATAATGTCCCATAGCACCCCTCCACACAGTATAATGTCATATGGCAGACCCTGCACACAGTATAATGTCACAATGGTGGCCCCCCACACAGTATAATGTTCCATAGTGGCCCCTCCACACAGTATTATGTCCCATCATGGCCCCTACAGTGTTCGTTGCAAATAATTCAAAAATTTCGGGTTCAGCAGAACCCAAAATTTTTGGGGTACACCATCCACAAACTATTAATATACTCTGGGGTCTTTTCAGACCCCAGAGTATAACGATCGGATGCCCAGGTGAGGTGAAAAACATAAAAAACATTGTTACTCACCTCTTCTGCACTCCGGCGCGTCCCCTGGAGGGCAGAAGGGGAAGCAGAGGCGGCTATGAGCAGGAACGGGGATCGGTAAGTAAATAGGGCCCTTTACCTGCTGGAGTTTATATATAAAAAAAATAAATAAATAAAAAATAAAAAAAAGCAGCAAGGTCCCACCGTGTCCCCTAATGTTGCGGGCCCCGTGGCAGCCACTACGGCAGTACTTACACCACTGATCACATCCCATGAATATATTTATCAGTAAGCTTCAGATTATGTAGAAAGAATGACATTTAGAATTTTTCACTTGACTACAAATACTCTGCAGGCAGCTCCACTTCCACTATACAGCGCACTAGATGTAAAACAATAAGTGTACTTTCCTTTACAAAGACCTTTTATTTTTTCCAAGGACACCTGTACCCAATGTTTTCTATAGAAACCCTAGATTCCTGCGTGGGAGCACAAGAGATGGAGTTGCTAATAGAATGCAGCAAATTTATTCCTGCTATTGATGACACAAAAGCAAATATGTCCAGTCCTGATTCCTGGTGTAAATCTTAGGCTCCATGCACACCAATGTGTGTTTCGGCAGTGTGTTAGCTGTGTTTCTAATGGCTAGCACACCGGTCCATTTTCTACGGTCCTATACACAGACTTATGTATTATCACGGATCCATGTAGGGGGCCATGAGCCGGGGGGCAAAACTCAGGAAAGGTCCTATGTGTTTGCATTTTGTGGTCTGTTTGTAACTGTAACCCATTTTACCATGTACCTTATGCTAGAGTTCACACTAGTGCTGGCTCTCTATCATTCGGGTCCATCGGGGGACCTGAATGACGAAGACGCAGACCACTAAAACAGTAATTACACATGAAGCCTGAAAAACCCTATTGACTAGAATGTGGACCATCATTTTGAAACTGAAAGCGGTGTAGACAAAAGTCCTCTGCACAGGACTTTCTTCTCTGCTGGTTTTTGATGACGATTGCAATGGAGACTGCAGATATCAACCCAGCCTTACAATGCACACATTCATGTGCATATAGCCCTAATGCTGAAAACCACTGAATCCTCCACATTAAGGACAATGCATAGTCGTGGCGTCAAGCATCATATTGTAACGGTCTGTATTATTGTAAAGGGTTAAAAGTACTTCTTGATGATTCTCCACTTCATTATAACTCTCATGTTAGCTGCCTTAGCTTTGCTTTGTGTCCTGTTACTGTCTGATACCAATGGTGTAAGGTCAAATTCCAAACCAGGCTTGTTGGAACACTATCTTGGACACCACTTTGGCCTTCCACAAAGACACTCTCACAATTAATTTAATTATTTTAACGTAGCATTCCTTATGACAAAGCTACAACATTAAAAGCCTTGTAAATGCTATGGCATTCAGCATAAACACCCAACACTTTTCTATTAGAGATTGGCGAACTGCTTTGGCATGATCCAGATTTGACCCAAATACCCCAAATAGTTTGTTTTTTAACGAAACTAAACAATTGGGCATTTGCCTTGCACAAACTAAAATGGTTGCTGCAACATGGACTGTGGTAAATTATTATACTCTAGGGTTCTCTTCAGACCACAGAGTATAGTAGGTAGAGGTCCAGGGGAGGTAAAAAAAAAATTAAAAAAATTTATACTCACCTTCCCTCAAACCTTTTGGGCCTTCACAGCATCTTGTGCTCTCCTGGTGATGTCAAGTGACTTCACCGCTGAGGTCTGTGATTGGCCCACAGCGGTCACATAGGCACACCGATCATCATGGCATCATGATGGTCACTGCTGAGACCCAATCAGGGCACATGTCACCGGGGAGACTGATAGTGCCAGGATGCTGTGAGTAGGCCCAAAAGAGGTGAGGAAAGATGAGTAAGAATGTTATTTTTTTTACACCTCCGCTGTGCCTACACGTATTATACACTGGGGCCTGAAGAGACCCCAGAGTATAATAATTTCACCTGTAGTTCATAGCAAAACGAATCAGGGACCCAAGCCACCAAAACTAAAAACTAAATGAATCTTGAGAGGTTCACCCATCTCTATTTTCTATGTATTTATGCCATAACACTGCCACCGGTAAATCTCTGGCTGCCTGCAACCACCACTACGAGGAGTTCAGTACATAGCAATTTAAACAGCTGTCATAGAAGTCAATAGGAGAGGGAACCATTTCCTGTGGCTGCTGGAAAACACTTTGATAGAGCCCGGGAGCAAAAGTTCTGTGCCTGGCCTCCTTCCAGCATAGCCCCATAGCAGCTGCTTTGTCTTCCTATGAAGGTATCCCACTGCTTTTGACAAATAAACTATTCCCTTAAGTCCTACAGCAGCAGCACAATATGGGCGTATTAAAAATACCAAAAGTAATACCCTGAGGATGGAATAAGCTATATCAATATATATAGCGGAGTAACAGCTAAGTGTCAGAGACGCAATAGCAAAGTAGGATAACAGCAGCAGAAGTAGCGCAGCAGCTATCACAAAGAAAGCGTACTGTAGACTTCCCTCTGTAAAAGAGACATGCCACCGCTGCCTCTAAGAGAGGGATTTAAATAGAGGAAAGGCGGATGGTGGGGGAAGGAGTCTGGTTCAGCGACCCCCTCTCTCACTCTGCTCCTCCCTTAGTAATGGGGAGTTCAGTCACAGTATACAGTGGAGCAGTAATGAGGGAACTCAGTTACAGTATAGATTGGAGTCGTAATGGGGAAGCTCAGTCACAGTATAGAGAGTAGCAGTAATGGGGGAGCTCCTTAAGTGCACCATCCAACTCAGACTCCACTAATAAGTAAGTATTTAATACCCTCACTCCTCGTTCCCCCACCCCTCGCCGGATAAGCAACTGACACAAACGGGAGGGGAAAAAAAAAAGAAAAAGCTGTAAGAACACCTTGAAAAACTAGGTGCCGAAAACCCAAAAATGCATCATAGTCAGGCGCACCGCAAAATATGTGCCCCAAAACTCTGGATCTAAAACAAAGGTTCCAATTGACAACCTTACTTCTGGAAATCCGGAACAGCGCGGACAAGAACTATGAAGAAACCGGCTCCAGCATTAACTGAACAGTAAAAAAATAGGGAGATGAAGAAAAGGAAACGGAACAGCTACTAAAAGTGAGTAGCAAAATAAAAATAAAACAACAAAAAAAACAACAAAAAAAGAAAACAGGGGAATAAAAATGGGAGGAAAAAAAGAAACCTACCTCCACCTGTCCCACCGCACAGGACAGAGAAAAACATGGGGAGGGTCTCTTTTGTCCTTTTATAGGGGGATAGCCTGTTTACTGTAATCAATTATATAAATTAAGAGTTCAGCCTGTCCTACCAGCACACAGGGACAGAAATACCCCATAATGTGCTGCTGTTAGGACTAAGGGAAAACAGATTAACATCATAATCAATTATTTTGCACTTTTGTCAATAAATGCTCACAAGAACATCATTTTTCTGAAACAGCCTTTTAACTTAATGGTGACCTATCAGGCATTTTATTGCCCAAGAAACATGTTGCAAAATATAATGTGAACTGCTAAAAGATTCTGGGAAGTCAATTCTGTATATCAGACAGGTGAAAATATTTTACCTGACCGGCTGTGTCCAGCAACTCCATAGCAACTGCTTCATCGTCTATTGTTGTCTGATGCCGATATGTAGATTCTAATGGTTACAAAAATAATGTGAATAACATGCAGCTCCTCTGTATGCCACCAAAAACACATTTTGAACATATCTGCAGCGTACAACATCATTGAGGTCATAGGACTGTTTTGATTTACTATGGACACAACTAAAAAAAATGGTTACAAGATGGCGTTATTCTCCAGTTAGACAGAATTGTGCATAAATGACTGTGCTTTATGTCTCTGTATCGATGAATGCTGAATCCATATTTAATAGTTATCAAAGGATTTGTCCAAGATGTTAAACATATAAATCTGATAAAGTACACGTAACCATTAGTCACAAATCTGCTCCAACACTAGGGTGCAGGTAAGCAAGCAACCATTGAAGGTGACATCAGAGATTCAGAAAATCGAGGAACTGCATTAGGGTATACAAGAATAGTGCTCTGTTAGAAAATAGAAGGTTATTCTGATAATTTGGTCTTTTGCTACAGCCTGTGAGCTATGCAAATTCCTTCACACACTGTATGACATCAGCACAGAAAAACACATTGTAAAAAAGGTATGACATCAGCACAGAATGACACATTGGAAGTAACAATAGCATCACCATTGGGGAACTCAGTCACAATAGAAAACGGAGACGTAATGGGGGAACTCAATCACAGTATAAAGTGGAGTCGTAATGGGGGAGTTCAGTCATAGTGAAGAATGGAGCAATAATGGGGGAGCTCAGTCACAGTATAGAGCAGAGCAGTAATGGGGGAGCTCAGTCACAGTATAGAGTGGAACACTAATGGGGGAGTTCAGTCACAGTATAGAGCGGAGCAGTAATGGGCGAGCTCAGTCACAGTATAGAGTGGAGCAGTAATGGGGGAGCTCAGTCACAGTATAGAGTGGAGCAGTAATGGGGGAGCTCGGTCACAGTATACAGTGAAGCAGTAATGGGGAGCTCAGTCACAGTATAGAGCAGAGCAGTAATGGGGGAGCTCAGTCACAGTATAGAGTGGAACACTAATGGGGGAGTTCAGTCACAGTATAGAGCGGAGCAGTAATGGGCGAGCTCAGTCACAGTATAGAGTGGAGCAGTAATGGGGGAGCTCGGTCACAGTATACAGTGAAGCAGTAATGGGGAGCTCAGTCACAGTATAGAGCAGAGCAGTAATGGGGGAGCTCAGTCACAGTATAGAGTGGAACACTAATGGGGGAGTTCAGTCACAGTATAGAGCGGAGCAGTAATGGAGAGTTCAGTCACAGTATAGAGCGGAGCAGTAATGGGGGAGTTCAGTCATAGTGAAGAATGGAGCAATAATGGGGGAGTTCAGTCATAGTGAAGAGTGGAGCAGTAATGGGGAGCTCAGTCACAGTATAGAGCGGAGCAGTAATGGGGAGCTCAGTCACAGTATAGAGTAGAGCAGTAATGAGGGAGCTCAGTCACAGTATAGAGTGGAGCAGTAATGGAGAGTTCAGTCACAGTATAGAGCGGAGCAGTAATGGGGGAGTTCAGTCATAGTGAAGAATGGAGCAATAATGGGGGAGTTCAGTCATAGTGAAGAGTGGAGCAGTAATGGGGAGCTCAGTCACAGTATAGAGCGGAGCAGTAATGGGGAGCTCAGTCACAGTATAGAGTAGAGCAGTAATGAGGGAGCTCAGTCACAGTATAGAGCGGAGCAGTAATGGGGGAGCTCAGTCACAGTATAGAGCGGAGCAGTAATGGGGGAGCTTGGTCACAGTATAGAGTGGAGCAGTAATGGGGGAGCTCAGTCACGGTATAGAGTGGAGCAGTAATGGAGAGCTCAGTCACAGTATAGAGTGGAGCAGTAATGGGGAGCTCAGTCACAGTATAGAGTGGAGCAGTAATGGGGAGCTCAGTCACAGTATAGAGCGGAGCAGTAATGGGGAGCTCAGTCACAGTATACAGTGGAGCAGTAATGGAGAGCTCAGTCACAGTATAGAGTGGAGCAGTAATGGGGAGCTCAGTCACAGTATAGAGCGGAGCAGTAATGAGGGAGCTCAGTCACAGTATAGAGCGGAGCAGTAATGGGGGAGCTCAGTCACAGTATAGAGTGGAGCAGTAATGGAGGAGCTCAGTCACGGTATAGAGTGGAGCAGTAATGGAGAGCTCAGTCACAGTATAGAGTGGAGCAGTAATGGGGAGCTCAGTCACAGTATAGAGTGGAGCAGTAATGGGGAGCTCAGTCACAGTATAGAGCGGAGCAGTAATGGGGAGCTCAGTCACAGTATACAGTAGAGTGGAGCAGTAATGGGGGAGTTCAGTCACAGTATAGAGTGGAGCAGTAATGGGGAGCTCAGTCACAGTATAGAGCGGACAGAGGCGTAGCTAGCGGGGGGGCAGAGGGGGCGGCTGCCCCGAGCCCACTGACATTGTAGGGCCCACCCTGGGGCCGCCATTAATACATCTTTTTCTTTTAACTAGATCGGTGTCTGCACACACCGATCTAGTTAAAACGCTTCCAGTCACTTGCTGTTTTGTAAACCGCAAGCCACTTCAGGCCTGCGGTTTACATGACAATGAAAACACAGTCATCAGCACAGGCGGCGCGATGACGTCACAACATCGTGCCTCCTACGCTGAGACGCTGACTTCCCGTGTGTGGACCCTGCGCACAGAGCACGGGTCAAGAAGAGAAAGCGGCAGCTCCGTTCGTCATGATCGCTGGTAGGTGAGTATAACTTATATTTGTTTTGTTTTAGCTTAGTTGTGGGTATTTTAATAGTATAAGGGGTTGTTAGGAGGGGGAATTATAACTATAAGGGAGGGGGCATTATGAACATAAGGGGGGTCATTTATATAAGGGTTATTACAGGGTACAAGGGGGAGGTTATTTATATTAGGAGGTATTATGAACATAAGGGGGTGGTCATCGATATAAGAGGTCATTAGAGGTGCAGTATTTATGTCAGGGGGAATCAGGGGCATAATATGGGGGGGGAAATTAATTTAATTAAAGTGACACTTGGGCTTTATTAAGACTAAAGTCCCACGTAGCGAGCTGAAGCAAAAAAGTGCTGCAGGAAAAACCGCGGCGGTAACATTGTGGTTTTTCCCGCAGCGCTTTTCACAGAAGGGCCACAGATTTTTCCTCTGCAGACTTTCTGCTTCCATTATAACTAAAGGGAAACCGCCAGAGTTTCCGTAGGTATAATTGACATGCTGCGATTTCCAAAACCGCAACAGTTTTGGAAATCGCAGTGTCCACGGCACGCATTTTTCCACAATGTGTGGATGGGATTTGCTAGAATCCCATCCACTTTGCAGGAACTGGAAAATGCCGCATTTTTTTTCCCGTGGCGTTTTTGCCACGTGGGGCCCCATCCCATCCCCACTTTGTGGTAAAATATGTGCAGTGGACATGCTGCGATTTCAAAAACAGTCGTGGTTTTGGAAATCGAAGCATTCCTATGGAAACGCTCCCGGTTTCCCTGTAGATATAACTGAAGCAAACAGTCCGCAGAGGAAACCTCTGCGAACTTTCTGTGTAAAGCGCAGCAGGAAGAACAGCGCTTTTTTGCTGCGGGACGCCACATGGGGCCTTAGGCTTAAAGAGTTTTCCAGCTCATTTTTAATTGATGATCTATCCTCAGAATAGATCATCAATAAGAGATAAGTGATTCCCCACTGATCAGCTATATGAAGGGGCCATGGCGCCTGTATATATCATACGCTGCCTGTATATAGTGACTGTGTGATGTAATTCCAGTCTTGTCACATAGACGTGTATAGGACGAAGCTGTAGTTACATGACATGGCCGCTATGAGATGACACTATGTAAACAGAGAAGTGGTCACTGCACTTACACAGGTACCACGGTTCATTCAAAGGCTGATCCTGGGGCTCCCGATTATTGGAACCCCAATAATTATTTTTACCTTTTGTTTACTTTTTAATTAGGAAACACCTGGGGCATTATTAATAAGGGGCACTATTTAAAGTGGATACACAGGAAAGTTATTAATTTAAAGATGCACTTGTGGGTATTATGGGGGGTTATATTATATATTTTATAATTGGGGGTAGCAGCAGGATGGGGGCTTTGTGTAGGTGAGGATAATGTGGGTCAGGTGCCTGGAAAAGTAAGGAGCCAAAAATGTCTGTGTTGCAAACTTTACAGAGACTAGAAGAAATGGTCATGGCGGTTCAGATGAAAGAGATGGGGAATGTGAACGATTAGTCAGAGACATCACCGGTAAGTCATTAAATGTTACTGCACTGTATTTGCCTAAATCGTCTGCAGAGCCCTGTGTAGATCCGATATATACCACTATACACTCATCGTATAGTGATAATATCGGTATACCTAAGTTGGGGGCCCACTTGGACATGTTTGCCCCCCTGTGCTGAACCCCTAGCTACGCCTCTGAGAGCGGAGCAGTAATGGGGAGCTCTGTCACAGTATAGAGTGGAGCAGTAATGGTGGAGCTCAGTCACAGTATACAGTGGAGCAGTAATGGGGGAGCTCAGTCACAGTATAGAGTGGAGCAGTAATGGGGGAGCTCAGTCACAGTATAGAGCAGAGCAGTAATGGGGGAGCTCATTCACAGTATAGAGTGGAGCAGTAATGGGGGAGCTCAGTCACAGTATAGAGTGGAGCAGTAATGGGGGAGCTTAGTCACAATATAGAGCGGAGCAGTAATGGAGGAGCTCAGTCACAGTATACAGCTGCGCAGTAATAGGGTAGTTCAGTCACAGTATAGAGTGGAGCAGTAATGGGGGAGCTCAGTCACAGTATAGAGTGGAGCAGTAATGGGGGAGTTCAGTCACAGTAAAGAGCGGAGCAGTAATGGGGAGCTCGGTCACAGTATAGAGTGGAGCAGTAATGGGAGAGCTCAGTCACAGTATAGAGCGGAGCAGTAATGGGGAGCTCGGTCACAGTATAGAGTGGAGCAGTAATGGGGGAGCTCAGTCACAGTATAGAGTGGAGCAGTAATGGGGGAGCTTAGTCACAATATAGAGCGGAGCAGTAATGGAGGAGCTCAGTCACAGTATACAGCTGAGCAGTAATGGGGTAGTTCAGTCACAGTATAGAGTGGAGCAGTAATGGGGGAGTTCAGTCACAGTAAAGAGCGGAGCAGTAATGGGGAGCTCGGTCACAGTATAGAGTGGAGCAGTAATGGGGAGCTCAGTCACAGTATACAGCTGAGCAGTAATGGGGTAGTTCAGTCACAGTATAGAGTGGAGCAGTAATGGGGGAGCTCAGTCACAGTATAGAGTGGAGCAGTAATGGGGGAGTTCAGTCACAGTAAAGAGCGGAGCAGTAATGGGGAGCTCGGTCACAGTATAGAGTGGAGCAGTAATGGGAGGGCTCAGTCACAGTATAGAGCGGAGCAGTAATGGGGAGCTCGGTCACAGTATAGAGTGGAGCAGTAATGGGGGAGCTCAGTCACAGTATAGAGTGGAGCAGTAATGGGGGAGCTTAGTCACAATATAGAGCGGAGCAGTAATGGAGGAGCTCAGTCACAGTATACAGCTGAGCAGTAATGGGGTAGTTCAGTCACAGTATACAGTGGAGCAGTAATGGTGGAGCTCAGTCACAGTATAGAGTGGAGCAGTAATGGGAGAGCTCAGTCACAGTATAGAGTGGAGCAGTAATGGGGGAGTTCAGTCACAGTAAAGAGCGGAGCAGTAATGGGGAGCTCGGTCACAGTATAGAGTGGAGCAGTAATGGGGAGCTCGGTCACAGTATAGAGTGGAGCAGTAATGGGGGAGCTCAGTCACAGTATAGAGTGGAGCAGTAATGGGGGAGCTTAGTCACAATATAGAGCGGAGCAGTAATGGAGGAGCTCAGTCACAGTATACAGCTGAGCAGTAATGGGGTAGTTCAGACACAGTATACAGTGGAGCAGTAATGGTGGAGCTCAGTCACAGTATAGAGTGGAGCAGTAATGGGGGAGCTCAGTCACAGTATAGAGTGGAGCAGTAATGGGGGAGTTCAGTCACAGTAAAGAGCGGAGCAGTAATGGGGAGCTCGGTCACAGTATAGAGTGGAGCAGTAATGGGGAGCTCGGTCACAGTATAGAGTGGAGCAGTAATCGGAGAGCTCAGTCACAGTATAGAGCGGAGCAGTAATGGGGAGCTCGGTCACAGTATAGAGTGGAGCAGTAATGGGGGAGCTCAGTAACGGTATAGAGTGGAGCAGTAATGAGGGAGCTCAGTCACAGTATAGAGTGGAGCAGTAATGGGGAGCTCAGTCACAGTATAGAGTGGAGCAGTAATGGGGGAGCTCAGTCACAGTATAGAGCGGAGCAGTAATGGGGGAGCTCAGTCACAGTATACAGTGAAGCAGTAATGGGGGAGCTCAGTCACAGTATAGAGCGGAGCAGTAATGGGGGAGCTCAGTCACAGTATACAGTGAAGCAGTAATGGGGGAGCTCGGTCACAGTATAGAGTGGAGCAGTAATGAAGAGTTCAGTCACAGTATAGAGCGGAGCAGTAATGGGGGAGCTCAGTCACAGTATAGAGCGGAGCAGTAATGGGGGAGCTCAGTCACGGTATAGAGTGGAGCAGTAATGAGGGAGCTCAGTCACAGTATAGAGTGGAGCAGTAATGGGGAGCTCAGTCACAGTATAGAGTGGAGCAGTAATTGGGAGCTCAATCACAGTATAGAGTGGAGCAGTAATGGGGGAGCTCGGTCACAGTATAGAGTGGAGCAGTATTGGGGGAGCTTGGTCACAGTATACAGTGAAGCAGTAATGGGGGAGCTCAGTCACAATATAGAGCGGAGCAGTAATGGAGGAGCTCAGTCACAGTATACAGCTGAGCAGTAATGGGGTAGTTCAGACACAGTATACAGTGGAGCAGTAATGGTGGAGCTCAGTCACAGTATAGAGTGGAGCAGTAATGGGGGAGCTCAGTCACAGTATAGAGTGGAGCAGTAATGGGGGAGTTCAGTCACAGTAAAGAGCGGAGCAGTAATGGGGAGCTCGGTCACAGTATAGAGTGGAGCAGTAATCGGAGAGCTCAGTCACAGTATAGAGCGGAGCAGTAATGGGGAGCTCGGTCACAGTATAGAGTGGAGCAGTAATGGGGGAGCTCAGTAACGGTATAGAGTGGAGCAGTAATGAGGGAGCTCAGACACAGTATACAGTGGAGCAGTAATGGGGGAGCTCAGACACAGTATACAGTGGAGCAGTAATGGTGGAGCTCAGTCACAGTATAGAGCGGAGCAGTAATGGGGGAGCTCAGTCACAGTATACAGTAGAGTGGAGCAGTAATGAGGGAGCTCAGTCACAGTATAGAGCGGAGCAGTAATGAGGGAGCTCAGTCACAGTATAGAGTGGAGCAGTAATGGGGGAGCTCAGTCACAGTATAGAGTGGAGCAGTAATGGGGGAGCTCAGTCACAGTATAGAGCAGAGCAGTAATGAGGGAGCTCAGTCACAGTATAGAGTGGAGCAGTAATGGGGAGCTCAGTCACAGTATAGAGTGGAGCAGTAATGGGGGAGCTCAGTCACAGTATAGAGCGGAGCAGTAATGGGGGAGCTCAGTCACAGTATACAGTGAAGCAGTAATGGGGGAGCTCAGTCACAGTATAGAGCGGAGCAGTAATGGGGGAGCTCAGTCACAGTATACAGTGAAGCAGTAATGGGGGAGCTCGGTCACAGTATAGAGTGGAGCAGTAATGAAGAGTTCAGTCACAGTATAGAGCGGAGCAGTAATGGGGGAGCTCAGTCACAGTATAGAGCGGAGCAGTAATGGGGGAGCTCAGTCACGGTATAGAGTGGAGCAGTAATGAGGGAGCTCAGTCACAGTATAGAGTGGAGCAGTAATGGGGAGCTCAGTCACAGTATAGAGTGGAGCAGTAATTGGGAGCTCAATCACAGTATAGAGTGGAGCAGTAATGGGGGAGCTCGGTCACAGTATAGAGTGGAGCAGTATTGGGGGAGCTTGGTCACAGTATACAGTGAAGCAGTAATGGGGGAGCTCAGTCACAGTATAGAGCGGAGCAGTAATGGGGAGCTCAGTCACAGTATAGAGCGGAGCAGTAATGGGGGAGCTCGGTCACAGTATACAGTGAAGCAGTAATGGGGGAGCTCAGTCACGGTAAATCAGAAGCAATAGCCATAAGTACAGTAATGGGGGAGCTATTAATAGAACTTTTATTCAACAAAGATCATCCAGGATGTATTGGAATATGCACTAAATATACCAATATATAGCAAACATCTAGAGGGTTCCTATTTGTAGCCATTTGGGTTCTGGTTATCTGGTTGGATTATGTATAGATATATTCTGAAGGATTGACGTGTCCTTCCAATATTTAACAAATCAATGGGATTGATAATATCCCTGAATTATCAGTTCCTTCGTCTGGGTCCTGAGATCATTTACAACTCATAAGCAGAGATAAAAATTGAGCACTGGAAATGAATCAGATGTGTTTACAACTCAATTTGCTTTCCATCACTCATCCTAAATGTTGACTTTCATATAGACAATATGAGAATGTATCTTACCTAAAGTAGGGTCATATTCCCAAATGAATCGCTTAGTGAGAAACCTGACCAGGAGAGCTGAAAAACAAAAAGCCCATTAATAATTTCCATGTGTAACATTACATTCATAATGTTTGGAAATATTGCAATCTATATTGCTTCCATGATAAACACTGGCCCCAGAATCGCTGTGTCAAGGACTACAGTGACCCTGCAGAAGAAGACATTTACTTCTCACTATTGTGCCATTAAGTTTTACCTATTTTTTTTGTATATATAGTATGATGGCACCTTCTCCATGAATGCTGTTATACTCAACCCTTCATCAGGTCACATCAGAAATAGCTCAGATTATTCTATGAAATCTTTCAGCGTTGTAATGACTAAGGAGTGACAAGCTTGTGATGATGTACAACAAACACCAACATGGACCAGGGTGTAATATGAGTGAACTGTGTTTTATACACTGGATGATTATAAAGAATATACAAATGATATCTCTCAGTTCTGAAAATCGCACAGTCCATAAAAAGAGAAATTGCCTGATCATTCCTAAAACTATTTTACCAAATAAGTCACTTGGATGCTAATTTCATAATATTTTGCTGCCAGCAATGATAAAAATGTGTTTATACACAAAAGCAAAAAATTTATGTCCTGTGAATAATTGTAAAACATTAGTAAGAATAATAACCCTGAGAAGTCCCAACACCACTTATATCTAGTGTTTATGTAGAATAGTCATATTGATGGATGGTCATCGAAGGCAATTGGAACAAGCAGAAGATCCTTCATCCAGATCTTGTTATGTCCAACTTTTACAGGCCAATTAGAAAATAGACAACAAAAAAATGCAGGCCAGAGTGGACTCCGTGTGTTATTGGATGGCCCCACAATGCCTCTACTGAAGAGTCACAAATATTGGCTTGCAACACATGTATCCAATAATTTAGGACTTTGCTGTTTTACACTTTACTTGGCTCTTTTCACACAAAGAACAAGATCTCTTGCTGGCCAACAGATGTACTACAATTTGCAACAGAAATTAGCACAAATCTTTTCATAAAAAATATAGATTCCAATTATGAGGTGCAGACAGCTACAGATGTGCCAAAATTCATTAAGTAACCTGTCCTGTCTTGCTTTCTTGTACAGTGGGGAAAAAAGTATTTAGTCAGCCACCAATTGTGCACGTTTTTCCACTTATAAAGATGAGGCCGGCCTGTAATTGTCATCATAGGTAGACCTCAACTATGAGAGACAAAATGAGAAAACTAATCCAGAAAATCACATTGTCTGATTTTTTAAGAATTTATTTGCCGAATTATGGTGGAAAATAAGTATTTGGTCAATAACAAAAGTTCATCTCAATCCTTTGTTCTATATCCTTTGTTGGCAATGACAGAGGTGAAACGTTTTCTGTAAGTCTTCACAAGGTTGACGCACACTGTTGCTGGTATGTTGGCCCATTCCTCCATGCAGATCTCCTCTAGAGCAGGGATGTTTTGGGGCTGTCGCTGGGCAACACGGACTTTCTACTCCCTCCAAAGGTTTTCTATGGGGCTGAGATCTGGAGACTGGCTAGGCCACTCCAGGACCTTGAAATGCTTCTTACGAAGCCGCTCCTTCGTTGCCCTGGCGGTCTGCTTGGGATCATTGTCATGCTGAAAGAACCAGCCACGTTTCATCTTCAATGCCCTTGCTGATGGAATGGGGGTTTGCACTCACAATCTCCCCATACATGGCCCCATTCATTCTTTCATGTACACGGATCAGTCGTCCTGGTCCCTTTGCAGAGAAACAGCCCCATACATGATGTTGCCCCCCCATGCTTCACAGTAGGTATGGTGTTCTCTGGATACAACTCAGCATTCACTCTCCTCCAAACACCACGAGTTGTGTTTCTACCAAACAGTTCTACTTTGGTTTCATCTGACCATATGACATTCTCCCAATACTCTTCTGGAACATCCAAATGCTCTCTAGCAAACTTCAGACGGGCCCGGATATGTACTGGCTTAAGCAGGGGGACACGTCTGGCACTGCAGGATCTGAGTCCCTGGCGGCGTAGTGTGTTACTGACGGTAGCCTTTGTTACGTTAGTCCCAGCTTTCTGCAGGTCACTCACTAGGTCCCCCCCTGTGGGGTTCTGGGATTTTTGCTCACCGTTCTTGTGATCATTTTGACCCCACGGGGTGAGATCTTGCGTGGAGCCCCTGATGGAGGGAGATTATCAGTGGTCTTGTATGTCTTCCATTTTCTAATTATTGCTCCCACAGGTGATTTCTTCACACCAAGCTGCTTGCCTATTGCAGATTCAGTCTTCCCAGCCTGGTGCAGGGCTACCATTTTGTTTCTGGTCCTTCCACAGCTCTTTGGTCTTCACCATAGTGGAGCTCGGAGTGTGACTGTTTGAGGTTGTGGACAGGAGTCTTTTATACTGATAACAATTTCAAACAGGAGCCATTACTACAGGTAATGAGTGGAGGACAGAGGAGCCTCTTAAAGAAGAAGTTACAGGGCTGGGAGAGCCAGAAATCTTACTTGTTTGTAGGTGACCAAATACTTATTTTCCACCATAATTTGCAAATAAATTCTCAAAAAGTCAATGTGATTTTCTAGATATGTTTTCTCATTTTGTCTCTCATAGTTGAGGTCTACCTATGATAACAATTACAGGCCGGCCTCATCTTTTTAAGTGGAAGAATATGCACAATTGGTGGCTGACTAAATACTTTTTTCCCCACTGTATATCCTGTCCTATTATGTTCTGTCCTGTTTTCTTTCATTATGTACCGTCTTCTTTTGTTCTGTCCTTTTTTTTCTTATTTTTTTATTCAAAAATTTTATTGGGTTTACATTTTACAGAGAATACATATAGTATAAACATGAACCAAGTTCCATAAATTACATATCAGCAACATTATGGAATAACAAAGAGATTAAAAAAACTAAAGCATAGTTGTCAAAAGGCCTTGTAGTACTGTTATCTAGACAAGTCGTAGTAAGGGCAGAAATCAAAGAGAAATAAGGGTGCGTTCACATATATCTGGCGCATCTGGAAATTTATGGCGTGATGCACACAAGCAGGAGGGAAACTGATGCCAGGATAGATCCCATAGTGGGATCGGTTCTAGCACAAGAGGGATCAGTTCTGGCGCCGGATCTGAGCCTCGGCTGGATGGAAAAACGCTAACTGCAGTATTTTACCATCCAGTTTCCTTAAAATTTCCAGGTGCTGCCAGGTGCTGCTTGAAGATGGATGTGGCAGCACTCGGTTTTTACACAGTCTATATACAGTAGTGAAGCCAGCAATTGCTGGCTTCACTACTGTACCTGAGCAAATTGCTCAGGATTGGTTAGGGCTATAAAGAAGCACTTGAATTCATTTTAAAGATGAGAATCTCATCTTTAAGATAAGATAATCCTTTAATAGTCCCACCATAGAGAAATTCAGTGTGTTACAGCAGCATAGATAATACAAATACAAAAGCTCCAAGGTAGAGGCATTACAGTGACAATAGGTACAGATAAAAAGGTAAAGGTAAAAAAGTAGGAGAAGGGATATCACAACTTAAAGATCTTTCAGTTCTCTGTATAGAGTGATCTCTGCTTAGGTCGCTGTTGGTTGTACAGCCTAACCGCAGCATGGAGGAAAGACGTCCGATAGCGCTCCTTCTCACACTTAGTGTGAAGCAGTCACTCACTGACAGTACTACCCAGAACTATCACCGTCTCATGCATGGGATGGGAGTTATTCTCCGGCATGGAGCTCACCACGGACAGTATCCTTCTGTCACTCACCACCTGCACTGGGTCAAGGGGGCTCCCCAGGACAGAGCTGGCCCTTCTAATCAGCTTGTCGAGTCTATTCTTATCCCTGGTTGATATGCTACTCCACCAGCAGGCCACTCCCAAGAAGATGGATGATGCCACTACATAGTTGAAAAAGGCCCTAAGAAGTGCCCCCTGGACTCCAAAGGCTCTCAGCTTCCTAAGCAGGTAGGGCCCGCTGTGACCCTTCCTGTACAGTGCATTCAGGTGATCTGTGATCAATCCAGCGTATTATTGAGGAGTACCCCTAGGTACTTCTAGGTGTAGACAATCTCAATGCCTGTCCCCTGGATGTCCACTGGTTTAGGAGAGTATCTGCACTTACAAAAGTCCACCACCATTTCCTTGGTCTTCCTAGCATTAATCCTAAGGTGGTTCCGCTGGCACCAGTCCACAAAATCCCGATTCAATTCTTTGTACTTCCAATCATCTTCATCTGTGATGAGGCCTACTATTGCAGAGTCATCAGAATACTTCTGTAAGTAGCAGCTAGATAAGTTGCACCTAAAATATGCAGTGTACAGTGTGAAGAGAAAAGGGACAAGAACTGTACCCTGAGGTGTCCCCGTATTACAGATCACAATATCTGACATACAGTCCTGGGCTCACACATAATGAGGTCTGTTTGTGAGGTAGTCTAGGATCCAGTTGGAGAGGTGGTGGTCCACTCCACTGACACAAGATGATTTCCACAGTTGTGGTACCATTCCCAGCTTCAGGCTCATATTGAACATATATGTAATAATACCACACAGCTGGTCCCCGCAAGTCTTATGTAGCCTGGCACTGATGCCATCTGGCCCTGCGGCCTTCCTAGCCTTGATCTTTGAGTTCCTTTCTCACCTGGGCACATGTGAAGATCAGACTGTAGCCAGATGACTGATTGCTAGGTTTACTGAAATGGAGGTGAGAACTAACAGCAGGAGGTGAGGTCAGTGTGGAAGAGAGGATTCAATGACATGCTGGGGTGGGAGGAGCTGGTGTGATCAAATCTATTGAAGAATAGATTTAGTTCATAAAGCCAATTAGAATCTCCTATCTGGGAGACAGGCTGTCTGTGTCCAGACATTGACTTAAGACTTTTCCAGACTTCACTAATGTTTTTGTCTTCCATTTTCTGTTCCATCTTTCTCTTACAATTGGCTTTTCCCTTTTGGATTTGACGCCTCAGTTCCTTTTGCATATCCCTCAGCCCTTCCTTGTCTCCTGACCTAAATAGCATCTTTTTCCTCTTGAGAAGAGCTTTTTTTATCAGGGGAAATCCATGGTTTGTTGTTAAAGCACCTCACCACTTTTGTGGGTACCGTGTTGTCCACACAAAAATTAATGTGGTCCGTTATGCAGTGAGTCCTTCTATGTCTTCCCCATAGGAATCCTGCAGCTCTTCCCATGCAGTTGTGTCAAAACAATCCCTCAGAGCCTCATCACTCTCCTCGGACCATATCCTCACTGTGCGGGTGACAGCTGGTTCTCTACGTACAAGTGGCTTGTACACAGGTCGGAGATGTACTAGGTTGTGATCCGATCTCCCCAGGGGCGGTAGGGCTGATGAGTTATATGCCTCCCTCGCATTGGCAAAGAACAAGTCCAATGTTTTGTTGTCTCTTGTGTGGCAGGTTACATACTGTGTGAAACTGGGCAGTGTGGATAATGGAGAGACATGGTTGAAATCTCCAGACACAAGAAGGAGGAGCCTGTGGGTGTAGTGACTGCAACTGGCTGACCGCGGCTTGTAGGACCTCACAGGCAGCTTCAGCTTTCTCAGAGGGGGGACATATGCAGCTATCACAATGACATGCGATAGTTTCCTCGGTAGATAGAAAGGTCTCATGCTCACAGCTAATAGTTCAATGTCCTTACAGCAGGTTTGCTTCTTAATCACAATGTGTCTAGAGTTACACCATCTATCATTCACAAATATCGCCAGCCCTCCTCCTTTTCTCTTACCGCTCTCCCTTGTCCTGTCTGCCTGAAGGAGTTTAAAGCCATCCAATGAGACAAGAGTGTCTGGAGTAACTTCGGTAAGCCAAGTCTCTGTAAACAGCATCATGCTGCACTCCCGAAATTCTTGATGATGTCTGGTCACGCTGCCAGTTCGTCCATCTTATTCGCAAGAGATCTCACATTGCCCATAATGATGGAGGGGAGAACAAGTCTATAACATCTCCTCCTAGCCCTCCGAAGGGCTCCATCCATACAACCTCATCTCTTTTTCTTCCTTATTTCCTTAGGGATGTCTGATCTAGTAGCATGCACCCCTGCTGTGTCCCTAAGCTGCCACAGCTCCTTCCTGGAGTAGATAATAGAATCCTGGCTACATATAGGATCTCCAGACACAATAGTTTCCAGTGAAAACACAATAAAAAGTACTGCAAAGGTTCAAGGGCTATGAATCTGTAAGGGCTATCATGATGATCTTGGTATCATTTTAAAGATGAGATTCATCTCATCTTCATAGCCCTAATGGATCCTGAGAAATAGGACTCTAAAGTGTCCCCCCCCTCCTGCCTAAGGCAGCATCTCAAAGCTGAGGAAGGAGTGGAGGAAGTAGTGGAGCTGCAGACTGTAGAGACAATGATAACTCATCATTGTCTGTGCATAAGCTGTATGTGACCCCAGGGGGGGTAGCGAGGACTTCTGTCCATGTTATCCCCTCTCCTATCAATCAGAGAGCATACTATACTCTGATTGTCACATAGAGGGATAATGTAATACCCCTCTGTGCCTAATCGCAGGGGTATTCTTCTGTAATATCCCTCTGAACCTAACCAGGAAGTTTATTGGTGCTGAGACACAGACATTTACCATCGTCCAGGTCGCAGCACCCAAAGAGTTGCACCAAACACTTACACATACATACAGACTTTGTACACAAAGTCATCAATAAAGTTTACATTGTTTCCCTGTCCTGTCCATACCTGATCTTTATAGAGTAAAATCCTTCAACCAACTCTGTAGTGATATCCGTTACACACTAAAATAATAGCAAAAGCGATTATCACTAGAGATGAACGTATAACATATTTCTGACAAGTGGCAAAGTTCTGTCAGTCACATAACACATTGTCACCCACTGAATGGCACCATATAAAATCCCAGTTTTTGGCAGCTTTCAGATGGTGCTTTTTTTTTTTTTTTTTTTTTTGCACCCACAGTACAGTCATGGCCAAAAGTTTTGAGAATGATACAAATATTAATTTTTACAAAGTCTACTGCTTCAGTTTTTCTAATGGCAATTTGCATATACTCCAGAATGTTATAAAGAGTGATCAGCTTAACAGCAATTACTTGCAAAGTCAATATTTGCCTAGAAAATGAACTTTATCCCCCAAAACACATTTCAACATCATTGCAGCCCTGCCTTAAAAGGACCACCTAACATCGTTTCAGTGATTGCTCCATTAACACAGGTGTGGGTGTTGATGAGGACAGGGCTGGAGATCAATCTGTCATGATTAAGTAAGAATGACACCACTGGACACTTTAAAAGGAGGCTGGTGCTTGCCATCATTGTTTTTCTTCTGTTAACCATGGTTATCTCTAAAGAAACACGTGCAGTCATCATTGCACTGCACAAAAATGGCCTAACTGGGAAGAGTATTGCAGCTAGAAAGATTGCACCTCAGTCAACAATCTATCGCATCATCAAGAACTTCAAGGAGAGAGGTTCCATTGGTGCCAAAAAGGCTCCAGGGCGCCCAAGAAAGACCAGCAAGCGGCAGGACCGTCTCTTAAAAGTGTTTCAGCTGCGGGATGGGGCTACCAGCAGTGCAGAGCTTGCTGAGGAATGGCAGCAGGCAGGTGTGAGTGCATCTGCACGCACTGTGAGGCGGAGACTCTTGGAGCAAGGCCTGGTCTCAAGGAGGGCAGCAAAGAAGCCACTTCTCTCCAGAAAAAACATCAGGGACAGACTGATATTCTGCAAAAGGTACAGGGAGTGGACTGCTGAGGACTGGGGGAAAGTCATTTTCTCTGATGAATCCCCTTTTGGATTGTTTGGAACATCTGGAAAACAGCTTATTCGGAGAAGAAGAGGTGAGCGCTACCACCAGTCTTGTCTCATGCCAACTGTAAAGCATCCTGAAACCATTCATGTGTGGGGTTGCTTCTCAGCCAAGGGAATCGGCTCTCTCACAGTCTTGCCATGAATAAAGAATGGTACCAGAATGTCCTCCAAGAGCAACTTCTCCCAACCGTCCACGAGCAGTTTGGCGCTCAACAATGCCTTTTCCAGCATGATGGAGCACCTTGCCATAAAGCAAAGGTGATAACTAAATGGCTCAGGGAACAAAACATAGAGATTTTGGGTCCATGGCCTGGAAACTCCCCAGATCTTAATCCCATTGAGAACTTGTGGTCAATCATCAAGAGACGGGTGGACAAACAAAAACCAACAAATTCAGACAAAATGAAAGCATTGATTCTGCAAGAATGGACTGCTATCAGTCAGGATTTGGTCCAGAAGTTGATTGAGAGCATGCCAGGGAGAATTGCAGAGGTCCTGAAGAAGAAGGGGTCAACACTGCAAATATTGACTTGCTGCATTAACTCATTCTAAGTGTCAATATAAGCTTCTGTTACTCATAATATGAATGCAATTCTATTTCTGTATGTGATAAAAACATCTGACAAACACACATAAAAACCAGAGGGCAGCAGATCATGTGAAAATACAATATTTGTGTCATTCTCAAAACTTTTGGCCATGACTGTACAAACGAAACACCTGCACTTCCAGTAGTCATCAGACTCTCTAACACCAGTAATGATGACCCGTAGGTTGCGTTCACAATACGTGAGCAATAAAGCGGTTGTGTTACACCAATCTGAAGCCGGCCCTAGTGATCACATTAGTTAGGTCTAGAGATTATAATTATTCATTAGAAATACAATTTTTAGAGGGGGATAGAAAATTATATTCTTATGTAAAACCAGGGAACACTGTGAGAATATGTTCTTTGATTTCTCCAGTGCTTTTAACACCATACAGCTGGGGCTACTTAGGGACAAGCTGGCCCTTGCTGGAGTGGACCACCACCTCTCCAACTGGATCCTAGACTACCTCATAAACCAACCTCAGTATGTGAGAGCCCAGGACTGTGTGTCAGATACTGTGATCTGTAATACGGGGGCAACTCAGGGTACAGTTCTTGCCCCTATCCTCTTCACACTGTACACTGGAGATTTTAGGTGCAACTCATCTAGCTGCTACCTACAGAAGTATTCTGAAAACTCGGCAATAGTAGGCCTCATCACAGACGATGATGACAGGGAGTGCAGAGAACTGAACCGGGATTTTGTGGACTGGTGCCACCGGAACCACCTGAAGATTAACGCGGGGAAGACCAAGGAGATGGTGGTGGACTTTTGTAAATGCAGATACCCTCCTAAACCAGTGGACATCCTGGGGACGGGCATAGAGATTGTCAACAGCTACACATGTGGACAAAATTGTTGGTACCCCTCATTTAATGAAAGAAATACCCACAATGGTCACAGAAATAACTTGAATCTGACAAAAGTAATAATATATAAAAATTCTATGAAAATGAACAAATGAAAGTCAGACATTGCTTTCCTACCAGGCTTCAACATGAAACAGGCCTGGACAGAAATGAGGGTTCCCTTAATATTTAGTTGCACAACCTTTTGAGGCAATCCCTGCAATCAAACGATTCCTGTAACTGTCAATGAGACTTCTGCACCTCTCAGCAGGGATTTTGGCCGCTCCTCATGAGCAAACTGCTCCAGCTGTCTCGGGTGTGAAGGGTGCCTTTTCCAGACGACATGTTTCAGCTCCTTCCAAAGATGCTCAATAGGATTTAAGTCAGGGCTCATAGAAGGCCACTTCAGAATAGTCCAATGTTTTCCTCTTAGCCATTCTTGGGTGTTTTTAGCTGTATGTTTTGGGTCATTATCCTGTTGCAAGACCCATGACCTGCAACTGAGACCAAGCTTTCTGACACTGGGCAGCACATTTTTCTCTAGAATGCCTTGATAGTCTTGAGATTTCATTGTACCCTGCACAGATTCAAGACACCCTGTGCCAGATGCAGCAAAGCAGTCCCAGAACATAACAGAGCCTCCTCCATGTCTCACAGTAGGGACAGTGTTCTTTTCTAGATAGGCTTCATTTTTCCGTCTGTGAATATAGAGCTGATGTGCCTTGACAAAAATTTCGATTTTTGTCTCATTTTGTCTAGGACATTCTCCCAGAAGCTTTGTGGCTTGTTAACATGTAGTTTGGCAAATTCCAGTCTGTCAGATTCAAGTTATTTCTGTGACCATTGTGGGTTTTTCTTTCATAAAACGAGGGGTGCCAACAATTTTGTCCACGTGTGTATAAGTACCTGGGTATGCTCCTTAATAATAAGCTGGACTGGGCAGATGACATGGAGGTCCTGTACAGGAAGGGCCACAGCAGGCTCTACCTGCTTAGGAAGCTGAGAGCCTTTGGAATCCGGGGGGCACTTCTTATGGCCTTTTTCAACTCGGTAGTGGCATCAGCCATCTTCTTTGGAGTGGCCTGCTGGGGGAGCAGTATATCAACCAGGGATAGGAATAGACTCGACAAACTGATTAGAAGGGCCAGCTCTGTCCTGGGGAGCCCCCTGGACCCAGTGCATGTGGTGGGTAACAGAAGGATACTGTCCGTGGTGAGCTCCATGCGGGAGAATAACTCCCATCCCATGCATGAGACTGTGATAGCGCTGGGCAATACTGTCAGTGACCGACTGCTCCACCCTAAGTGTGAGAAGGAGCACTATCGGAAGTCTTTCCTCCCTGCTGCGGTTAGGCTGTACAACCAACACCGACCTAAGCGGAGATCAGGCCGTACAGAGAACTGAAAGATCTTTAAGTTGTGGTACCCCCTCTGCTACTTTTTTACCTGTACCTTTTTATCTGTACCTACTGTCACTGTAATGCCTCTACCTTGGAGCTTCTGTATATATTGTTTTTTGTGTTTGTATTATCTATGCTGCTGTAACACACTGAATTTCTCCATGGTGGGACTATTAAAGGATTATCTTATCTTATCTTAAGTTCCTATTGTAATTTGCATGCACAGGGTTAAACTGGGGACAGATGTATAGGGACATGAACTGTGGGGGTAGCTGGAGGGGACACTATACTGTAAGGGGCCACTAGGGAGGCATTATACGGTGTTAGAGCCTCTAATGGGGCATTATAATTTGTGCAAGTCGAGTATTCCTAAGTGGTAGTGATGGGGGGAAGGCGACTTATGAAACCATTGCACTGAACCCACCAATGTGTTAAAACAGACCTGCTAAGGAGCATATCGAAGAGGAACAATAATGTGGCAATGACTAGGCCACTATTTTGCCTTTTTTGGCCTGGTTGACGTCATCATTTATTTGACCCTTCTTCTGATCTGTCAGAAGGAAGGAAAAATGATCGCACAATGGATCCTGTCTGTGTCGCAGCTGCAAGGCCTGTATGGTCCCGTCAGAACTGGCTTATGATTTGGTAGCCAAAAGCAGGACTGAGTACAAAACACAGAAGACATGCAAATATTCCATTCACGTGTCATCTCTGTTTTGGATCCACTCCTGTTTATTTTTGGCATCAGCAATACTGATGGATTACTGACCAAATCCTGACCAAGTGAAGGCAGATGCTCAACAGACAGGATCTGTTTTTTTGGGGGGTTATTTTTCTGATGGATCAGAGGAAGGGAAAAATAATCAGTGACGTCAACACAAACTTACTGCTGACACCCTCTGTACTCTGTCAGGGGGGGCACTACTTGTATAAGCGTTTAATAGAACAGGTTCTGTAGACATCTACACACGTGGACAAAATTGTTGGACCACCTCCCTCGTTTAATGAAACAAAACCCCACAATGGTCACAGAAATAACTGGAATCTGACAAAAGTAATAATATATAAAAATTCTATGAAAATGAACAAATGAAAGTCAGACATTGCTTTCCAACCAAGCTGCAACATGAAACAGTCCTGGACAGAAATGAGGGTTCCCTTAATATTTAGTTGCACAACCTTTTGACGCAATCCCTGCGATCAAACGATTCCTGTAACTGTCAATGAGACTTCTGCACCTCTCAGCAGGGATTTTGGCCACTCCTCATGAGCAAACTGCTCCAGTTGTCTCGGGTGTGAAGGGTGCCTTTTCCAGACGGCATGTTTCAGCTCCTTCCAATAGGATTTAGGTCAGGGCTCATAAAAGGCCACTTCAGAATAGTCCAATGTTTTCCTCTTAGCCATTCTTGGGGGTTTTTAGCTGTGTTTTGGGTCATTATCCTGTTGCAAGACCCATGACCTGCGACTGAGACCAAGCTTTCTGACACTGGGCAGCACATTTTTCTCTAGAATCCCTTGATAGTCTTGAGATTTCATTATACCCTGCACAGATTCAAGACCCCCTGTGCCAGATGCAGCAAAGCAGCCCCAGAACATAACAGAGCCTCCTCCATGTGTCACAGTAGGGACAGTGTTCTTTTCAAGATAGGCTTTATTTTTCTGTCTGTGAACATAGAGCTGATGTGCATTGCCCAAAATTTCAATTTTTGTCTCATCTGTCCATAGGACATTCTTCCAGAAGCTTTGTAGCTTGTCAACATGTAGTTTGGCAAATTACTTTAGTCAGATTCAAGTTATTTCTGTGACCATTGTGGGTTTTTCTTTCATTAAACAAGGGGTACCAACAATTTTGTCCACATGTGTATGTGGAATCAGCAGACGGTGTAAAAGGAGTGCGCTCTTTCACTCTACAGTAGGATCTTGGACCTCTGCACGATTCTTTCTACCTGGCACTAACATGGACCTGTCAGGCTGAGTTCACACTTGAGTGAGTTGGTCAGTTTTGGCCCCGTAACTGGCCAAATAAGTGACATGTGCAGCGGTTCTAAGAGCGACGCCTGTCATGTGCGTGTCATACTGACTCCCAGTATTGTGTCACTACCACAGTAGGCTCCCTATGTGTGTTACTGCAAGGCACAGTGTTCTATACCACTATACAGGCTCTCTGCAGACAGGAAATAGCTGTTTTTTAACGCTATTCGCCACAAATTAATTCGGATCGAATCGAATTGTTTTGGAATCTTCGGAGAATCAGTCGAATCGAATTTTTGAATGCACCCTTAGCCTTTTTTAGTTCTTTTCTGACATATTTTATCCCGTTTTGTTCTGTTCTGTCTTTTTATCTATACTGTTTGTTCTGTTTGGTTTTTTAATACTCTACTCTGTTCTTTTCTATTTTTTTGTTCTATTTTATGCTTTTATCTTTCTTTAGTGCTGATCAGTTTTGTTGTCTTGTTCTTTTCTGTATTGTTTGTTCTGTCTTGCAATTCGTTTGTTTTTTGTTTTATTCTCTTTTTTTCTAGTTCCCCTTGTTCTTTTATATTCCTGCCATTCCTGTTTTGTACTGTTCTATTCTAACCTGTTAGGTCCTATTTTGTGCTTCTTTTGTTTTATTTGATGGTTTGTTCTCTCTCCGATTTGACCTTGTTATATTCTCTTGTTAGTGTTTTTTATGTTAACCATGACCACAACAAAGGGTTATGTTTCCGACTTTGGTTGATATGGAGGAACACGTTCCTAAATGGATACGGCTGTTAGTTTACCCATAGTTGGGTGGTGCTACTACAAGAATCCCTTTTCTGAAGTGCACCCGCCCTTATTTTTTCACCAGTTCTATAACAGTTCAGCCTAGATTCCCAAGTAAATTTCTGAAAATGGTTAGCATATTGGTACATAATGATATTCCATAGACATGCAGTTCTGTGTGGAAAGAGGTAATTGACTGTACTAAATACCAGCCCTATATGTGCCAAATACCAGCCATATATGTAGTAAATATCTGCCATATATGTGCCAAATACCAGCCATACAGTGAGTATGGAAAGTATTCAGAATCCTTTAAATTTTTCACTCTTTGTTTCATTGCAGCCATTTGCTAAAAGCAAAAAAAGTTCCTTTTATTTCTCATTAATGTACACTCAGCTCCCCATCTAGACAGAAAAAAACAGAAATGTAGATATTTTTGCAAATTTATTAAAAAAGAAAAACTGAAATCTCACATAGTCATAAGTATTCAGAGACTTTGCTCAGTATTGAGTAGAAGCCGCTTCCTTTTGAGCTAGTACAGCCAGGAGTATTCTTGGGAATGATGCAACAAGTTTTTCACATCTGGATTTGGGGATCCTCGGCCATTCTTCCTTGCAGATCCTCTCCAGTTCCGTCAGGTTGGATGGTGAACGTTGGTGGAGCCATTTTCAGGTCTCTCTAGAGATGCTCAATTGGGTTGAGGTCAGGGCTCTGGCTGGGCCAGTCAGGAATGGTCACAGAGTTTTTCCGAAGCCGCTCCTTTGTTATTTTAGCTGTGTGCTTAGGGTCATTGTCTTGTTGGAAAGTGAACCTTCGTCCCAGTCTGAGGACCAGAGCACTCTGGAAGAGGTTTTCTTCCAGGATATCTCTGTACTTGGCCGCATTCATCTTTCCTTCAATTGCAAACAGTCGTCCTGTCCCCCATAGCATGAGGCTGCCACCGCCATGTCTCACTGTTGGGATTGTATTGGGCAGGTGAAATTATATAATTGTTTACTTTTTTCTTGTGTTGTTTCAATACACACAAATGAAATAAACCTGTGTATAACAAAACATGCGGAATTGCAATAATTTTCTGGAAAAATTTCAGGGGTGCCCACACTTATGACCATGACTGCATGTTGTCATTGCCACCTAGATATCCTTTATGAACTCAAGAAAATAACCGCTACTATTAGGGTTTTTCCTCTTTTGACCTTTCCACTTCCAGGTCTGGTATTCCACATGAAGGCATACAGCAGGTGAATTTAGTATTGAACATGTCACCAATTTTCTAAGTAAATCTATTTCTATTGACATGAAATTCTCCCCAGATTTCAGTAACAACCCATCTAATCCACACAGACAAAGACATCAGAGCAGAGAAGTCCATAAATGATGTGTAATAATAAGACACTGGGAAAAAGTATAGCCCTCGCTTACTTACATGTATTTAATACTTGGTACAAAATACTTTGTTGGTGATGAAGCTTCAAGATGCTCCTGTATGAAAACACTAGTGGCCGCAATGTCAGGTGGGATTGTAGCCCCTTCTTCTTCCATGGGCTCCCTCTATGAACTCTGAGCTTTAATTGGATTCAGCACCGGGGATCAGCTCGGCCATTCTAGAGCTTTATTTTCTTCCTTCCTTGGCTGTGTGAATGAATGGCCACTTGTTTATATGTGTCTGTCTAACTTAATGACTCAGTGAAGAAACTCTGGATTTCCCAATGTAGACTTTGCAAAACCTTGAAAATCTGGTCAATGTATTGTGTTGTCTTATCTGTAAAATGGTATATAAGGTGGACTGAATTACAATAAAATGGGACACTTATACACCCCATTAGGCTGTCTGACTGTCTCCTGGGACCCGGGATCTATGTTAGTTTTATTCATTAGTAGAGATGAGCAAATCGAAGCTGCAGAAGTGGAATTCGATCCGAATTTCAGGAAATCTTCAATTCGCCTCGATTCTGGATTTCCTAACGCTTCGATGCATTGCATCACTCACTACCGTTATACTGCTGCTCATACCTGTGTCTTCCAGGTGGAACACAACAAGCCTTTTGCAGTGCAGTACAGCAAAAAACAGTGAATTATCATCCACTAATATCTGCACGTATCTGTAATAAACGCATAACGACCATATTCGCCATTTTGTTCCCAGTATAAAGTTACTGGCCATTTATCAATACAGTATTGTCAATAATTCAATAATTCTTAGCCACAAATCTCTGCCTTTATCATGCTTTTTTATTGGTGTTCATTAGTGGGGAAAGAAATAAGGGGCATATTTGCTGTTCTCTTCAAAGTAGAAAATTACAGGCCTTTTTGCCTTTTGCAATTATGTTTTTTCATCGAACAGTATGTCAGACAGAGAAGCGAGAGGCCATGCACAGGGGAGGGCCGCAGGCCTAAATCTTTCTGGCACAGGTCGCAGCAGAGTAAGGGGGTGTGGCAGCAGGGGTCACTTACAGAGGCCTGAGCTCCCAGTGTCAAGTAGCGGTTGTGTCTTGACCAACAACCCAACGGTTGCAGACTGGTTGACTCAGTCATCCATTTCATCTCAAGTCACATCAGACACCCCCAGCCAAGAGTCAGTGGGTTCGTCAGACTCAACCCTTAGTTGGCATGGCCCGGCAGCAGGCCCTGTGCCCTCACCTGTCCTCAACCTGCCTCTGTACTCTATGCTGTGGGCTCAGATCCACTATACAGTGAGGAGGCGGTACTAGAGGACAGTCATCAGCTGCTGCTCAGCCAAGATGTGGAGGAGACAACCGCCACTTCCTCCGGTAGACAGGCAAGTAGTGATGAGGAGAATGGCGTGGGAGCTAGTGTTGCGAGCGGTCAGGCTCCTGGCTCAGAGACCGTTGAGGAGGACATCAGTGACCAGCAGACAGTAGTGGATGACGATGCAGCCGATCGTAATTGGGAGCCAGGTGACAAAGGGGCTTCATTGTCATCAGGAGAAGAAGGTTTCAGCTTGCGCATGAGGCAGCGGCAGAGGTAGAAGAGTGTCAGCAGTGGGAGGTCAGGAGCTAAACATGCCCGGAGTAGACCAACCCGTGCAGGGGTTCACGGAGGCAGTGGCAGTAGCAGTCAGTTACTGCAGAGTGTTGGGGGTAAAATCACCTACTCGGCGGTGTGGCAATTTTTGTTAAGCCGCAGGGGGAGGGGAAAATGGCCATATGTTCAATCTATGGGCAGAAGGTGAAGCGTGGCCAGCGTGCCAATGTTGGCACCACAGCCCTACGTCACTGTATGGCCTCCTCACGCTGCTGCCGCCTCCTCACTGTGCCACTGGGTCACTGTATGGCCTCCTAAGCCTGTTGCTACCTCCACATTATATCACCTTGCCACTCTGTGGCCTACTCACGCTGCTGCTACCTCTGCACTCAGCCACTGGGTAACTGTATGTCCTCCTCATGTTGCTTCCACTGGGTCACTCTGATACTGGGTCACTGTATGGCCTCCTAAAACTGCTGACACCTTCACAATGTCACTGGGTCACTGTATGTCCTCCTCATGCCACTACCAACTTCACATTATGTCACCTTGCCACTCTGTGTCCTCCTCATGCTGCTGCCAAACCCACATTGTTGCCTTTTTACCAGCAACTTGGGCAGGTGACGCAGCTTCCGCCTCCACGTTCTCACGCCGTTGGTCCTGCAACAATGTCCACCTCATCCTCCACTGTTTCCTCAGCCTCCACTGCAGGGACAATTCACAGTGCTCCTCCAGCATACCACATGTGCAGGGCACAGCGATGTCACGCTGTTCTACACCTCGTTTGCCTGGGTGAACAAAGTCACACAGGGGAGGAACTGCTCTGTGTCCTCGATCAAGAAATCAAATCCTGGCTTTCTCCAAGAGAACTTAAAATCGGAACAGTGGTGACCGACAATGGGAAGAACGTGGTGTCGGTGGTGCATCAAGGAGGGCTGAGCCATGCGCCCTGCATGGCGCATGTGTTCAATCTGGTTGTCAAGCATTTCCTTAAGTGTTCCACCAATCTGCAAGACATCCTAAAAATGTCAAGGAAACTTTGCATGCACTTCAGACACTTGTACACCGCCAAGCACACCCTCCTTGAGCTGCAGCGGCAGAACGGCCTCCCACAACATAGGCTGATATGCGATGTTTCCAACCGTTGGAATTCAACCCTCCATATGTTGGATCAACTATATGAACAGAGAAAAGCTTTAAACAATTTCTTGATGATCCAAGCAGACAGAGGTACTCCCCTGTGTAACTTTAACGTTAGCCAGTGGCAGCTCATGTGTGACACCTGACGTTTTCTCGTTCCCTTTGACGAGGCCACTTTTTTAGTCAGTCGCCAGGACTACGGGATGAACAACATCATTCCACTGATTCACATCCTGGAAAAGATGCTTTTCAATCTGTCTGGTCAGGGGACTAGAGATGTGGTGCCTACATCTCACAGCCACATGAGCCCTGTGGGGGTTGAACTGGAGGAGGATGAGGATGAGGAGGACATTGGAGCACAAACAATGTGTAGCCAAATGGGTGGAGAGGAGGAGCAGGAGCAACCAGATCAGCCAGAGGGAGATGAGGAGGATGAGGCAGATGACCCAGACACACACCGTGGCAGTATGCAGTGGAGATGGATGTAGGGAGTCCCTCAGAGTCACTTGCGCAAATGGTCCGATGCATGCTGACTTTCTTGCTCAGTGACAGCCGAATTGTCACCATTCGGCAGAGGGATGACTACTGGCTCTCCACCATGTTAGACCCTTGCTACCAGGGAAAAATGGGGACCTTTTTTTTTTTTTACACCCGCTGAGAGGGAGGACAAACTGAACTACTATAGATACATGCTATGTAGCAAGTTGGCCACTGCCTATCTGCTCCATCGTCCATCCTCTCGCAGGTCCCTGAGTGCTCAACTTGCACTGGCAAGGCAGCTGTGGGAGGGGGTGGGGGTGGCAGGAGCCGTATCAGCTCCATCAGCAGCAGCCTGAGCCTAGAGTCGCTGATAAGCAGCTTTCTTCAGCCACATAGTGAAGAAGCTGCTCATCAGCAGCTAGACACAGAGCAGAACTAGAACCAGCAGATCCTGGCATACTCAGAGTGCACCCTGCCACCCGTCATCAAAGATCTGCTGGACTACTGGGCAGCCAAACTGGATTTGTGGACGCAACTGGCCGAGTTTGCCCTGGAAAATCTGTCCTGCCTGGCCAGTAGTGTGGCATCAGAGCGGGTGTTTAGTGCGGCGGGGGCCATAGTTACCCCAATGAGAACTCGCCTGTCCACCCAAAATTTGCAGAGTCTAACCTTTGTGAAGATGAATCAGGCGTGGATCAGCCAGAATTTCCACCCACCAATGCCTGATGCAGCAGATTAAATGATCCATGCTGCCTCACCACACTCTGCCACTGGTTCACTGTATGGCCTCCTAAGACTGTTGCTACCTAAACATATCACTTTCCCACTCTGTGGCCTACTCACTCTGCTGCCACCTCTGTACTCTGCCACTGGGTGAATGTATGGCCTCCTCCCGCTGCTGCCACCTACTCCCTCTGTTACTGGGTCACTGTATGGCCTACTAAGGCTGCTTCCACTGGGTCACTCTGACACAGGGTCACTGTATGGCCTCCTCATGCTGTTTCCACTGGGTCACTGTATGCCCTCCTAACGCCGCTGCCACCGGGTCACTGTATGGCCTCCTCATGCCACTTCCACTGGGTCACTGTATGGCTTCCTCATGCCGCTGCCACTGGGTCACTATGTCCTCCTCATGCCGCTGCCACCAGGTCACTGTATGCCCTCCTCATGCCGAATGCTGCTGCCACTGTATGTCCTCCTCATTCTGCTGCCACTGGGTCACTGTATGGCTTCCTCATGTTGCTGCCACTCGGTCACTGTATGGCTTCCTCATGCTGCTGCCACTGGGTCACTGTATGGCCTCCTCATGCTGCTGCCACCTGATGCTTCTGCCAACTCCACATTATGTCGCCTTGCCACTCTGTAGACATCTATGTGCGCTCTTTTACTCTACAGTAGGATGTTGGGCCTCTGCATGGTTCTTTCTATCTGGCACTAACATGGACCTGTAAGGCTGAGTTCACACTTGAGGTCAGTTTTGGCCCCGTAACTGGCCAAATAAGTGAAGTGTGCAGCGGTTCTCTCATGTGCGTGTCATACTGACTCATAGTATTGTGTCACTACCACAGTAGGCTCCCTATAGGTGTTACTGCAAGGCACAGTGTTCTACACCACTATACAAGCTCTCTGAATCCAGGAAATAGCTGTTTTTTTTAGCGATATTCACCGCAAATTAATTTAGATCGAAGCAAATTTTTTTGGGACTTCGAATTGAACTGCAGAATCGAACTTTTGAGAAATTCACTCATCTCTATTCATTAGGTTTTCACAGAAGATATTCAGCAGAATTTGGTCTGCATATCAAATTGCTACAACAGATCTGTGTTTGGGATCATCATTGCTGAAATTTTCACCCTTGTTTCATTTTCATGCATCCTGGCAGATTTTTATCCAGAATGTCTTGGAACATTTGTCCATTCATCCTTCCTTCAAATCTATGAAGTTTGCCAGTGCCATATGCTAAAAAAATAAAACCACAACATGATGTTCCCACCTACACACTTCACTGCTAGTTTTTTGGGGTGATAGGCAGTGCCTTTTGGCCTCCAAACACTCTGTGTATTATGGCATCTAGTAAGTTCCATGTTGGTCTCCTCTGACCAGACTATATTCTCCCAGGATGTCACAGGCTTGTCTTGAACCTGATTTTTCTTCAGCCATGGAGTCTTGTGTGGTGAGCGTGCCTACAGGCCATGGAGGGTGAGGCCATTACTTATTGTATCTGCTGATTCCAGGTCTTTCTGGAAATTTCCACAGGTGCTCCTTGAATCTTTGACAATTCTTCTGCTCATTCTTTTCACTCCTCTGTGTAAAATCTTGTGGGAGCTCCTGGTCATGACTGGTTTATGGTGAAATGATGTTCTTTCCACTTCTGGTGCTCACTGAAGCCTTCAGTAGTTTAGAGATTGTTCTGTAACCAAGACCATCAGTATAAGGTTGTGAAGGTCATGAGACAGCTCACTGACAGCTTACCCATCATGAGATGTCTCTTGTGGGGCCCCTTAGTAATGAGACCTTTCTTTATAGGCCATCAGTATAAGGGTGTGAAGGTCATGAGAAAGCTCGCTGGTGTTACCCATCATGAGATGTCTCTTGTGGGGCCCCTTAGTAATGAGACCTTTCTTTATAGGCCATCAGTATAAGCTTGTGAAGGTCATGAGACAGCTCACTGGTTTTACCCATCATGAGATGTTTCTGGAGACCCCCCTTTATAGGCCATTCCAGATTTTGGCTGCTGTCAGGACTTTAAAGGACTTTTTGCTCTTATCTAGCTTTTTTCATGTGGTCAATACTTTTTTTCATTATTACACATAATTTGTGGACATCTCTGGTCTGATGTCTTTGCCTGTGTGGATTGGATGGATTGTTACTGACATCTGGGGAGAATTTCATGTCAATAGCACCTTTACTAAAAGAGTTACTTAGAAAATTTGTGACATGTTCAATACTTATTTTACCCGCTGTATGTGGATGGTGGTTAGAGTATACCTCCCTTTCTCAGGAATCTAACAAGCCTCATGTGGTCTTCCTTACTTTTCCACTTGGCTTACGAAATTCCACGATGAGTGCCACAATATGGCATCATTGAAAAAACAATAATCTTGTGGGTATTTTTTGGAAATCTGGTCATCTCACACAACTGATATCTCAAGCCAAGAGGAGAGAAGGAATGGGAACATTTGTATGTTTTTCTTCATTGTGTTACAGACATTATGGTCCAATACACTAACACGTGGTGATTGTCACTTCACTACTTCAGCTTTTTAGCCTTTAGATATTGATGGTGAACAATCCTTTAGGATAGGTCATCAATAATATCAGATTCAATGGTGTAGGACACCCAGAACCTCCACCAATCAGCCGAAAGAGCCAAAACTATACAAGGGCTGAAAGTAGATGGCTGACCCTGCAGCTCAGTTCTCATTCAAGTGAATAGGAGTTGATCTGAAGTGCTGGGTGTTGGACCCCCTCTTGATATAGATGACCTAAGTATATGACCTAGTATATTGATGACCTAAGTATATGTCATCAATATCTAAAGACTGGAAAACCCCTAAAAACTATATGAAAACCTGTACAAGTGATGCCATTTCTTGGGACCTTCTTGGCAAGTATGTTCCATCTCGCCATATTCTGGCCACACTATTTAGCCTATGTGATACCCTTCTTTACTTATCCACAAATTTTCCCCCAAATGTTCTCCTTGTTCCCAATATCATATGATGAATGGATCCTGAAACAAGCAGTGTCTTACCCCGATCCATCCATATTTCTATCTATATTCCATCTATACTTATGGCTGGATTACTGGAAGAAACATGGTTGATATATGGCAAAAAACAGGGACACTAAAGCAAAAACCAGATAACAATATGGAACGGCACGAATAAGCCCGAACGTAGCAAAGACACAAAATAAATGTAAGGATGTCTGTCAGTAGTTTAGAGTAGGAGACACCTTGGTGTATTTTATAAGTAGCAGCTTCATTGGTAAAAACTACTTGATGGAAGGCTAGCAGACCAACAGCTAGTGCTATGGAAGTAGCCCCTGACTCTGAAAAGCCTCCTGCTGCATCCATTGAGCTGTTCCACAACCCCTGCCCTCTGACTGACAGCTCTAGATCCATGAGGAGAGGTTGTGCAGCAGCTCAGTCCATAGGACTACCTTCATGGCACTTTAGGGTGTTGGAATACAAGTTCTTTTATACTAGTCATATGGCTACTAACAATGTACAACAGGTATGTACAGACCTCGCCATGGCTTCTATTTTGTGGTGTTTGTGACATAATGAATCAGAAGACGCCATTCACATATACAACATGTACTATTATTAGAGAAAAATAAAAAACCCACCAGATTTACCAACTCCAGCTCGGCCAAAAACTGCAATCTTCACTTCGGCACTTTTTGCCATGTTGTTGTACTCGATTTTCTGGTATAATACAGTTTCAGACTCACTGGCTCATGGTTAATACTGCAAATTCTTCAAGTCTACACAAAAGAAGAAACAAAAATACATCCAGACAATGAGGCCAATGTTATTGGGCATATTTATTACACATGGCCAGACAATTCAATCTAGTAGGAAAGAGACACATGATGACCCAATCCTACCAGGCTGACCCTCTACGCTTACTAAAAGTGCACCACACACACCAGATGACAACCGCTCACTATACTTCTGTATATCACACCACTATACTGTATATCACAAAAATATGTATCACGCCTTGTATACTGTATCTCAATGCTATATTTTTGTATATTCCACCACTATATTTCTCGACTGTTTATCTCAACTCTATACTATATATCACACCACTATACACTACTTTACTGTATATTGCACTCTATGCTGTATATCACCACTATATATCTCACTATTTTATAATGTATTACACCATTATGCTCCTGAATATCACAATTCTGTACATTACTCCAGTATGTATCACACCATTGTATACTGTATCAGACCACTATATTTTTGTGCATCACGCAACATTATATCACATGACTATATTTCTATATATCACACCATTATGTATATGCTTACACTTTATCCTTGGAACAACTTTTCCAGTTTTCATATCCTTGACTTCAGGAGGAGAAGTCACAAGTGAAGTGCAGTTTTCCCCCTAAGAATCACTACACACAGAAACTCTAATGGTAGAAGGTAATGTTTACCGAGATCCTTCCAAAAAGTGGACCTGTAAAGATGAGAGTCACATATAACCCATCCTACAAGACCTGATAGTAAACGATAGAGCGCCTTATTAACGCCAAACTGCATCTCTCACCCACATCCCAACACCCTGGTCTGCCCTACTAAAGGTAGATCTTCTGGCGACCCCTAGGAAATATCAGGTCAACATCTACACGGTCTAGAGCAAAATGATGGACAACGCCATCTATTCCCTTCCAGAGAATGATAAAGAAAATTAGGTAGTAGTATAATGTTGTACTGTGTTAGCCATAGAAAGTAGTGGAAGAGTGAAGAAAGCAGGTGATACCTTTTAGAGGCTGAGTATATTTGACAGTAAGCTTTTGAGAGTGCTAGCTCTCTTCTTCAGACATGGTATTATACAGGTATAACACCATGTCTGAAGAAGAGCACGAATACTCTTGAAAGCTTACTTATAAATATACTCAGTTAGCCTCTAAAAGGTATCGCCTGATTTCTTCACTATTCCAAAGAAAATTAGGGAAATTCAACAATTTGAATGAATTTGGAGAATTGTTGAGGACAGGTAGGCTAATGGTCTCACTTTGACACTTTGCCTACAACCTCATTTCAGCCACCCAGATAAACCTACACCCTATAGTACACTGTATATGCACCACTCTCCTCCTTGGTACCAGATGTTACCCTATGTAACAGGATGTAGCCAAATAGGCTCGCTTTAAGCCAGTTAGCCATATACTTATTCTTACCATTTGTACTTGGGAGTTTTACCCCTTTTTACTCCATCCCTTTCTCTGACCCAACCCCAACGCCCCTCCAATCCCATCAGCAGGCATACATTGCCTACATTTCAGGGATATATGGCTTTTTCTATGTTTTTTTTTAATGTGTTAATAATGAAATAATAATAAAACTAAAAAAAGAATGAAGGATTCAAAATGAAGAATCTTCCGGGAGCCGAATGTATACGGAGGGGCTAGCAGAGATTACATTAAGTGCCTTGCAATCCTAGGTCAGTGGCTGCTTATATACAAAAAGTCTAGGAACCCTATCCTAGAATACTGTAGTAGCTGGCGTCACCTCTAATACTCAGGACTACGGGGAAGAGCTGCAGAAATGGAAAGAATGTGCAAATCTAAATATTCTGGAGTAGCGATTCCTGTCTACACTGCACGCTGTATACACTGGATGCTGTATACATTACACAATGTCAATTGCAGTGAAGATCAAGTCTCCTTAGGATCTGACAAAGACCTCAGGACATGAAAAAGGGGGCTGATAAGCAGCCATAACCCAGAAGAATATTTTGCTTTTCATTTTCCATGTTATTATCTATTTTTATTTATTTTTAAAAAATCATACAATTCCTACTCTTGCCACTAAGCCTAAAATAGTTTATAACTTCTTGTTTCCCTGGGATGGACCATGGACCAAAGACACAATGGTCAGGAGTTGAGCCTATTGATTTCTATGGGAGAGTTTTCTAGGCCTGCTCTGTGGCCTGTGCAGAGAGGAAGATAAGATGTGACAGCTCCAATTGTGACTTGTGGATCCTCTGACTTATCTACTGTGATCATCGGCACATACATTGTATCTAAACAGTAAACATATACACAGCACATGTATTGTATATACACAGTATACTTATATACAGCACATATCTTGTATATACACAGTATACATATACACAGCACATACAGTGGGGGAAAAAAAGTGTATTTAGTCAGCCACCAATTGTGCAAGTTCTCCCACTTATAAAGATGAGGCCGGCCTGTAATTGTCATCATAGGTAGACCTCAACTATGAGAGACAAAATGAGAAAACTAATCCAGAAAATCACATTGTCTGATTTTTTAAGAATTTATTTGCAAATTATGGTGGAAAATAAGTATTTGGTCAATAACAAAAGTTCATCTCAATCCTTTGTTCTATCTCCTTTGTTGGCAATGACAGAGGTGAAACGTTTCCTGTAAGTCTTCACAAGGTTGGCACACACTGCTGCTGGTATGTCGGCCCATTCCTCCATGCAGATCTCCTCTAGAGCAGGGATGTTTTGGGGCTGTCGCTGGGCAACACGGACTTTCAGCTCCCTCCAAAGGTTTTCTATGGGGTTGAGATCTGGAGACTGGCTAGGCCACTCCAGGACCTTGTAATGCTTCTTACGAAGCCGCTCCTTCGTTGTCCTGGCGGTGTGCTTGGGATCATTGTCATGCTGAAAGACCCAGCCACGTTTCATCTTCAATGCCCTTGCTGATGGAAGGAGGTTTGCACTAAAAATCTCACCATACATGGCTCCATTCATTCTTTCATGTACACGGATCAGTCGTCCTGGTCCCTTTGCAGAGAAACAGCCCCATACATGATGTTGCCCCCCCACGCTTCACAGTAGGTATGGTGTTCTTTGGATACAACTCAACATTCACTCTCCTCCAAACACCACGAGTTGTGTTTCTACCAAACAGTTCTACTTTGGTTTCATCTGACCATATGACATTCTCCCAATACTCTTCTGGAACATCCAAAGGCTCTCTAGCAAACTTCAGACAGGCCCGGATATGTACTGGCTTAAGCAGGGGGACACGTCTGGCACTGCAGGATCTGAGTCCCTGGCGGCGTAGTGTGTTACTGACGGTAGCCTTTGTTACGTTAGTCCCAGCTTTCTGCAGGTCACTCACTAGGTCCCCCCGTGTGGTTCTGGGATTTTTTTCTCACCGTTCTTGTGATCATTTTGACCCCACGGGGTGAGATCTTGCGTGGAGCCCCTGATGGAGGGAGATTATCAGTGGTCTTGTATGTCTTCCATTTTCTAATTATTGCTCCCACAGGTGATTTCTTCACACCAAGCTGCTTGCCTATTGCAGATTCAGTCTTCCCAGCCTGGTGCAGGGCTACCATTTTGTTTCTGGTCCTTCCACAGCTCTTTGGTCTTCACCATAGTGGAGCTCGGAGTGTGACTGTTTGAGGTTGTGGACAGGTGTCTTTTATACTGATAACAATGTCAAACAGGAGCCATTACTACAGGTAATGAGTGGAGGAAAGAGGAGCCTCTTAAAGGAGAAGTTACAGGGCTGGGAGAGACAGAAATCTTGCTTGTTTGTAGGTGACCAAATACTTATTTTCCATCATATTTTGCAAATAAATCTCCAAAACCGACCTAAGCGGAGATCAATACACACAGAGAACTGAAATATCTTTCTGCCTGTTAAATTCCCCCCCCCCCCCCTGCTACGTCCTATCTGTCTGTCTGCTATTAATGTAATGCCTCTTACCTTGGAACATTCCTGTACATGTTGTATTTGTATTTGAATCTGCTTATCTTATCTTTGCTGCTGTAACACACTGAATTTCCCCCATTGTGGGACTATTAAAGGACTATTATTATTATTATTATTATTATTATTATTAAATAAATTCTTAAAAAATCAGACAATGTGATTTTCTGGATTAGTTTTCTCATTTTGTCTCTCATAGTTGAGGTCTACCTATGATGACAATTACAGGCTGGCCTCATCTTTATAAGTGGCAGAACTTGCACAATTGGTGGCTGACTAAATACTTTTTTTCCCCACTGAATAACAGTCTTCCCCTTATAACAGCCAACCTTATATATAATGGTCCCCCCTTATAATAGCCCTACTTATATAAAACAGTTCCTCCATTATAAATAGTAGCCCCCTTATACATGTCTCCCCCTTATAACAGCCCCTCTTTTATATAATTCCTCTCTTATAATAGTGCCCCTCATGTATAATAGTTCCTCCATTATAAATACTAGCCCCTTATATATAAAAGTCTCCCCCTTATAGCAACCCCTTATATATAATAGTCCCCCTTATAATAGTGCCCTTATATAATAGTTCCTCTCTTATAATAACCCCTTATTTATAATAGTTTCAACCTTATAATCGCCCCACTTATTTATAATAGTTCTCCTCTTTTAAGGGGGGCTGTTAAAAGGGAGGAACTATAAAATATAATGGGACTAAAATAAAGGGTGAACAATTATACACAATAGCTCCTCCTTATATACATGTCATCTCTTATAATAACCCCCTTATACACTGGGTACGGAAAGTATTCAGACCCCTTTACATTCTTCACTCTTTGTTTCATTGCAGCCATTTGCTAAAAGCAGAACAGTTCCTTTTATTCCTCAGTAATGTACACTCAGCTCCCCATCCTGACAGAAAATAAACAGAAATGTAGATATTTCTGCAAATTTATTAAAAAAGAAAGACTGAAATCTGCCATGGCCATAAGTATTCGGAGCCTTTGCTGTCACCCTCATATATAACTCACTGCTCTCCATTTCCTTCTGATCCTCCTTGAGATGGTTCTACTCCTTCATTGGAGTCCAGCTGTGTTTAATTAAACTGATTGGACTTGATTAGGAGCGGCGCACACCTGTCTATATAAGACCTCACAGCTCACAGGGCATGTAAGAGCAAATGGGAATCAGGAGGTCAAAGGAACTGCCCAAGGAGCTCAGAGACAGAACTGTGGCAAGGCACAGATCTGGCCAAGGTTACAAAAGAATTTCTGCAGCACTCAAGGTTCCTCAGAGCACAGCGGCCTCCATAATCCTTACATGGAAGAAGTTTGGGACGAGCAGAACTCTTCCTAGACCCGGCCGTCCAGCCAAACTGAGCAATGGTGGGAGAAGAGCCTTGGTGAGAGAGGTAAAGAAGAAGCCAAAGATGACTGTGGCCGAGCTCCAGAGATGCAGTAGGGAGATGGGAGAAAGTTCCACAAAGTCACTATCACTGCAGCCTCCACCAGTCGGGGCTTTATGGCAGAGGGGCCCGAAGGAAGCCTCTCCTCACTGCAAGACATATGAAAGCCAAAAAACACATGAGGGACTCCCAGACTATGAGAAATAAGATTCTCTGCTCTGAGGAGACGAAGATTGAACTTTTTGGTGTTAATTCTAAGTGATATGTGTGGAGAAAACCAGGCCCTGCTCATCACCTGCCCAATACAATCCCAACAGTGAGACATGGCGGTGGCAGCATCATGCTATGGGGGACAGGACGACTGGTTGTAATTGTAGGAAAGATGAATGCGGCCAAGTACAGAGATATCCTGGAAGAAAACCTCTGCCAGAGTGCTCTGGACCTCAGACTGGGCCGAAGGTTCCAACAAGACAATGACCCTAAGCACACAGCTAAAATAACTAAGGAACATCTCTGTGACCATTCCTGACTGGCCCAGCCAGAGCCCGGACCTCAATCCAACTGAGCATCTCTGGAGAGACCTGAAAATGGCTCCACCAACGTTCACCATCCAACCTGACGGAACTGGAGAGGATCTGCAAGGAAGAATGGCCGAGGATCCCCAAATCCAGATGTGAGAAACTTGTATCATTCCCAAGAAGACTCCTGGCTGTACTAGCTCAGAAGGAAGCGGCTTCTACTCAGTACTGAGCAAAGGCTCGGAATACTTATGGCCATGGGAGATTGCAGGTTTTCTTTTTTAATAAATTTGCAAAAATATCTACATTTCTGTTTATTTTCTGTCAGGATGGGGAGCTGAGTGTACATTACTGAGAAATAAAAGGAACTGTTTTGCTTTTAGCAAATGGTAGCAATAAAACAAAGAGTGAAAAATTTTAAGGGGTCTGAAAACTTTCCGTACCCACTGTATATAACAGTTTCCCCTTATAAATAATACTTCACCCTTACAATAGCCCCCTTATATTTAATAGCTCCCCACTATAAATATTAGCCCCCTCCTATAAATAGTTTGACTCCTTCTTAGATCCCTTTCTCTTACCAGAAAACAATAAATCTATTACTCACCTTTCCGCACTCCCACGATGAATGGAGCAGCCGAAGATTCTCCCTGTAGTAGTGGCACAGGTGGCGCAATGCAGTGACGTCATCACGCCACCTGCGCTGTGACATCCTGTGCATTACCGGCAGTCCTCTATGGCAGAGCAGGGACTTTTAAGCTCCCTGCTCTGTCATAGGATTAAACAGTATTGCCGTACATAGCACGCCGTTACAGCTGTGGAGCTCCTTGGATTCAATCCATCAGGCTAAAAGCCTGATGCTCTGAATCCTGGGGCCCCTTTTGGGGACGGGGGCCCTGGGCAATTGCCCAGTTTGCCCCCCCTTCCCCAACACCAGCCCTGAACACAGTACAAGTATATAGTACATACATCATATACACACAGTACCTGTATATATAGTACATACATTATATACACACAGTACACGTATATAGTGCATACATTATATACACATAGTACACGTATATAGTATATACATCATATACAAACAGTACACGTATATAGTACATACATCATATACACACAGTACCTGTATATAGTACATATATTATATACACACACAGCACCTGTATATAGTACATACATTCTAGACACACAGTACACGTATATAGTACATACATTATATACACACAGTACATGTATATAGCACATACATTATATACACATAGTACATGTATATAGTACATACATTATATACACATAGTACCTGTATATAGTACATACATTATATACACACAGTACAAGTCTATAGTATATATATTATATACACTCAGTACCTGTATACTGTATAGTACATACAAGTATATAGTACATACATTATATACACACAGTACCTGTATATAGTACATATATTATATACACTCAGTACACGTATATAGTGCATACATTATATACACACAGTTCCTGTATATAGTACATACATTATATACACACAGTACCTGTATATAGTACATATATTATATACACACACAGCACCTGTATATAGTACATACATTATATACACACAGTACCTGTATATAGTACATATATTATATACACTCAGTACACGTATATAGTACATACATTATATACACACAGTACCTGTATATAGTACATACATTATATACACATAGTACCTGTATATAGTACATACATTATATACACACAGTATACGTATATAGTACATACATTATATACACACAGTACCTGTATATAGTACATACATTATATATACTCAGTACCTGTATATAGTACATACATTATATATACTCAGTACCTGTATATAGTACATACATTATATACACACAGTACAAGTATATAGTATATATATTATATACACTCAGTACCTGTATACTGTATAGTACATACAAGTATATAGTACATACATTATATACACACAGTACCTGTATATAGTACATATATTATATACACTCAGTACACGTATATAGTACATACATTATATACACACAGTACCTGTATATAGTACATACATTATAGACACACAGTACCTGTATATACAGTACAGAGCAAAAGTTTGGCCACACCTTCTCCTTCCAAGAGTTTTCTGTATTTTCATGACTATAAAAATTGTAGATTCACACTGAAGGCATCAAAACTATGAATTACCACATGTGGAATTATATACTTACCAAACAAGTGTGAAACTACTGAAAATATGTCTTATATTCTAGGTTCTTCAAAGTAGCCACTTTTTGCTTTGATTACTGCTTTGCACACTCTTGGCATTCTCTTGATGAGCTTCAAGAGGTAGTCACCTGAAATGGTTTTCACTTCACAGGTGTGCCCTGTCAGGTTTAATAAGTGGGATTTCTTGCCTTATAAATGGGGTTGGGACCATCAGTTGTGTTGTTCAGAAGTCAGGTGGATACACAGCTGATAGTCTTACTGAATGGAGTGTTAGAATTTGTATTATGGCAAGAAAAAAGCAGCTAAGTAAAGAAAAACGAGTGGCCATCATTACTTTAAGAAATGAAGGTCAGTCAGTCCGGAAAATTGGGAAAACTTTGAAAGTATCCCCAAGTGCAGTGGTCAAAACCATCAAGCGCTACAAAGAAACTGGCTCACATGAGGACCGCCCCAGGAAAGGAAGACCAAGAGTCACCTCTGCTGCGGAGGATAAGTTCATCCGAGTCACCAGCCTCAGAAATCGCAGGTTAACAGCAGCTCAGATTAGAGACCAGGTCAATGCCACACAGAGTTCTAGCAGCAGACACATCTCTACAACAACTCTTAAGAGGAGACTGTGTGCAGCAGGCCTTCATGGTAAAATAGCTGCTAGGAAACCACTGCTAAGGACAGGCAACAAGCAGAAGAAGAACACAAGGAATGGACATTAGACCTGTGGAAATCTGGGCTTTGGTCTGATGAGTCCAAATTTGAGATCTTTGGTTCCAACCACCGTGTCTTTGTGCGACGCAGAAAAGGTGAAGGAATGGACTCTACATGCCTGGTTCCCACCGTGACGCATGGAGGAGGAGGTGTGATGGTGTGGGGGGGCTTTGCTGGTGACACTGGTGGGGATTTATTCTGAACCAGCATGGTTACCACAGCATCTTGCAGCGGCATGCTATTCCATCCGGTTTGCGTTTAGTTGGACCAACAGGACAATGACCCCAAACACCTCCAGACTGTGTAAGGGCTATGTGACCAAGAAGGAGAGTGATGGGGTGCTACGCCAGATGACCTGGCCTCCACAGTCACCAGACCTGAACCCAATCCAGATGGACCGCAGAGTGAAGGCAAAAGGGCCAACAAGTGCTAAGCATCTCTGGGAACTCCTTCAAGACTGTTGGAAGACCATTTCAGGTGACTACCTCTTGAAGCTCATCAAGAGAATGCCAAGAGTGTGCAAAGCAGTAATCAAAGCAAAAGGTGGCTACTTTGAAGAACCTAGAATATAAGACATATTTTCAGTTGTTTCACACTTTTTTGTTAAGTATATAATTCCACATGTGGTAATTCATAGTTCTGATGCCTTCAGTGTGAATCTACAATTTTTATAGTCATGAAAATACAGAAAACTCTTGGAATGAGAAGAAGGTGTGGCCAAACTTTTGGTCTGTACTGTAGTACATACATTATATACACACAGTACACGTATATAGCACATACATTATATACACTCAGTACACGTATATAGTACATACATTATATACACACACAGTACAAATATATAGTACATATATTATATACACACAGTACAAGTATATAGTACATACATTATATACACACACAGTACATGTATATAGTACATACATTATATACACACAGTACAAGTATATAGTGCACATATTATATACACTCAGTACACGTATATAGTACATACATTATATACACACAGTACACGTATATAGCACATACATTATATACACTCAGTACACGTATATAGTACATACATTATATACACACACAGTACAAATATATAGTACATATATTATATACACACAGTACAAGTATATAGTACATACATTATATACACACACAGTACATGTATATAGTACATACATTATATACACACAGTACAAGTATATAGTGCACATATTATATACACTCAGTACACGTATATAGTACATACATTATATACACACAGTACACGTATATAGTGCACACATTATATACACTCAGTACACGTATATAGTACATACATTATATACACTCAGTACATGTATATAGTACATACATTATACTCAGTACATGTATATACTACATACATTATATACACACAGTACACGTATATAGTACATATATTATATACACTCAGTACCTGTATATAGTACATACATTATATATGCTCAGTACCTGTATATACTACATACATTATATACACTCAGTACCTGTATATAGTACATACATTATAGACACACAGTACAAGTATATAGTACATACATTATATACACTCAGTACCTGTATATAGTACATACATTATATACACACAGTACACATATATAGTACATACATTATATACACTCAGTACCTGTATATAGTACATACATTATATACACACAGTTCACATATATAGTACATACATTATAGACACACAGTACAAGTATATAGTACATACATTATATACACTCAGTACATGTATATAGTACATACATTATATACACACAGTTCACATATATAGTACATACATTATATACACACAGTACACATATATAGTACATACATTATATACACTCAGTACCTGTATATAGTACATACATTATATATACACAGTACACGTATATAATACATACATCCTATTTAATAAAATCTGCTGACAATTACGACACAGGCCGATGACCTGATGTAAAACGCACTCACTGATACAAAAATACACATTGCTGTATGGCTCGATCCAGCTATAGCTTCATAACCAATCTCTGTCTATATGTGACACCCTCAACCATCATCATCCTCATCATCCTCCTGCATCCTCTCACCTCATCCTGCAGCTGCGACTAATCAGATGTCAACGCGGCAAGAGGAGGTTGATGAGTGGGAGGCTGAGCGCCTGTGTCATAGGGAAGTCTGCTGCCGCCTTGTGGACACCGTCGAGAAGGCATTCTCAGGACACATGATACACATGGCAGCGCTTCATCTTACACCCATGAAATGAGGGAGGGGGAGTAAAAGCACCAGCATGTTCTAGTGAAGTTGGGGCCGGGAACTGGTCCTTTAAGGAGGAATCGGAGGAAGTGGATGGGCCCTGCTTTGTGTTGGAACTGGGCCAATACAAATGGGGTGGTGCTATCACCTGACCCTGTTGGTAAAACACAGTTGAATCCACAAATATACACACATAAATGTACACACATGATAGATAGATAGATAGATAGATAGATAGATAGATAGATAGAAAATAGATAGATATGACATAGATAGATAGATAGATATCCCCTCCTCTCTCTCCCCTCTCTCTTTCTTTCCCTCTCTCTCCTTCTCTCTCTCTTCTCTCTCTCTCCTTCCTTCTCTCTTTCTCTCCCTCTCTTTCCTTCTCTCTCTCCTCTCTCTCTCTCTCTCTCTCTCTCTCTCTCTCTCTCTCTCTCTCTCTCTCTCTCTCTCTCTCTCTCTCTCTCTCTCCTTCTCTCTCTCTCTCTCTCTCTCTCTCTCCTTCTCTCTCTCTCTCTCTCTCTCTCCTCTCTCTCTCTCTCTCTCCTTCTCTCTCTCTCTCTCTCTCTCTCTCTCTCTCTCTCTCTCTCTCTCTCTCTCTCTCTCTCTCTCTCTCTCTCTCTCTCTCTCTCTCTCTCTCTCTCTCCTTCTCTCCTCTCTCTCTCTCTCTCTCTCTCTCTCTCTTCTCTCTCTCTCCCTCTCTCTCTCTCTCTCTCTCTCTCTCTCTCTCTCTCTCTCTCTCTCTCTCTCTCTCTCTCTCTCTCTCTCTCTCTCTCTCTCTCTCTCTCTCTCTCTCTCTCTCTCTCTCTCTCTCTCTCTCTCTCTCTCTCTCTCTCTCTCTCTCTCTCTTCTCTCTCTCTCTCTCTCTCTCTCTGCTCTCTCTCTCTCTCTCCTCTCTCCTTCTCTCTCTCTCTCTTCTCTCTCTCTCTCTCTCTCTCTCTCTCTCTCTCTCTCTCTCTCTCTCTCTCTCTCTCTCTCTCTCTCTCTCTCCCTCTCTCTCTCTCTCTCTCTCTCTCTCTCTCTCTCCCTCTCTCTCTCCCTCTCTCTCTCCTCTCTCTCTCTCTCCTCTCTCTCTCTCTCTCTCTCTCTCTCCTTCTCTCTCTCCTCTCTCCTCTCTCTCTCTCTCTCTCTCTCTCTCTCTCTCTCTCTCTCTCTCTCTCTCTCTCTCTCTCTCTCTCTCTCTCTCTCTCTCTCTCTCTCTCTCTCTCTCTCTCTCTCTCTCTCTCTCTCTCTCTCTCTCTCTCTCTCTCTCTCTCTCTCTCTCTCTCTCCTCTCTCTCTCTCTCTCTCTCTCTCTCTCTCTCTCTCTCTCTCCCCTTCTCTCTCTCCTTCTCTCTCTTAGGGGCTTTCTTCCTTTACTGGGCAGGTGACTGTTACTGAAGACTCTTGGTTCACCCCATCCAATGTTCTGGGCTAAGGGGTAGAGACTAAGTCCCTTCAAATAGATGAGGTGGAGGACCACAATGGAAGGATCCAAAAAGGGGAACAAAACAACAGGGAAAGCTGCAAAACATACAATACAAGGGAAAAATGCACAAACTATCTGCACAGTGGCACATGAACAATAAAATAAAATAAGCGCCAGATTCCACCATGTGAACAGGACCTGATTCTGTTAACAGTGCAATGAACGCTTTCATCTGTATTAATGGAAGTGCTCAATGCAGAAACGGAGTTGGCCCTCACAGATACATACATAAATATATACACAGACAGGGTATAATAAATATATACAGGGACATAACTAGCAAAGACTGGGCCCCATAGCATACTTTTGACTTGGGTCCCCCATGACATAGCGCCCACTTTCATGGCCTCCACACAGTATAAACACACTATAATGTCCCACAGTGGCCCCTTCACAAGTTATGTTGACCCTATGGTTAAAGCAGCCCTGGTCTGGCGATCCCGCCCCTAAATAGGGCCCGTTACCTGCTGGGTTTACTCAAGCAGGTAACAGCCTATATTAAAAAAAACAAAAAAAACGCAGTCAGCACCCAGCAGCCTAGTGGGCCTCCTCAGGAGCCTGGGGCCCCAGCACTTGCCTGGGCAAGCTGGGTGCTGATGCCGGCCCAGTCTAGGTCAGAGGGTGCGCTATAAATAGGCCTTTGATTTTGCTTTCTTTGTGTTCCTCTCAGATACCAGCAGCACCCCGGCAGCTTTGTTTCCAGAAATCCAGCCTCTTGACCTAATGAAAATGTTCTTTTTACCAACTCAATGGAGGGTTTTTTTTTTTTGTTTTTTTAAGAAAACTCCACTTTTAAGCCAGGGGCCCTACTTGACGTAAACGCCGGAGTTTGGTTGCAGCAGACACCGCAGTGTTTTACAGTCCCTGTAAAGTAAATGGGATTTTAGCAAATCCCATCCACACATGCAGAAAAATACGGACAGTGGAAATGCTGCAATTTCCAAAACTGTTGCGGTTTTGGAAATCACAGCATGTCAATTATACCTACGGAAACGCCGGCGGTTTCCCCATAGGTATAATGGAAGCAGAAAATCCTCAGAGGAAAACTCTGCTGACTTTCTGTGAACAGCGATGTGGGAAAAACCGCAGCATTTTTCATTGCAATTTGGCAGAGTTTTCCTCTGCGGACTTTGTACTTCTATTATACCCAGGGCCAGCTCCAGGTTTGTGTAAGCCGTGTACCGGAGTGGGCTCCCCAGGATACAGCAAAGTCACAAACAAAGGAAAGGGCTCCAACTCAATTTAGTAAAAACAAGATTTTACTTTGTGTAGTAACACCCCTTTACCAAAAAGAACACTCCCAACTATTTCCATACACTCAGCCAGTAAGCTACAGCGCATTGCCCTCTAATGTGCGGCTCCAATACACTCCAAGCTTTTACCTATCTGCAGGCTGCAACTAACCAGCCGCTTGTTACCTTTTTATTACCCTAGTCACAGGAACAATTCAGTGAGTGTGATAGAGGCACCGGCGGTATAACACAAGAGCTTACAAACTTATCAAAATACCCCTATTCCCCTCAAACAAAGTATAACCGAGTAAATATCATAGTAGGTCAGCTTGCAAGCTATAGAAATGTGAAATTGCATAAAATGTCGCTTCTAGACTTCCTCAGAAGCTCCTCTCTGGGAGTTACAAGTCTATAGAACTCTCTGAGTCCTTACTACCCAATAGGTAGATAATTCACCAGTAGTGTGGCCTGTGACGATGAGTATGCCTAACTAGTCTAACTACAGGCCCTTACTCAGCCCCAAGCAATTTGCCGCCAAAAATGTAATGTGATGCGTGCACGATTACTTCTCTTACTGACATGGGTCTGTTGGGTACCTTTAGCCTTTGTCTGAAACAGCTGGAAGCGGGGCTCATCCATAAAGCATGCGATCTCACTGACAGGGCCACTTCTCAGCCGGGTCCTTAATAGCAATCTTCTCCTTAGGATGCTGTCCAAACAAACCCTGGGGGCAGCGATTTGGGGGGGGGGGGGCATGTCAAATGTTTGCCTTGGGGCCCAGCCATTCCTAGTTACACCACTGGGCCCCCACACATTATTATATGCTCCACAGTGGCCCCCACACAGTATTATATGCTCCAGAGTGGCCCCCACACAGTATTATATGCTGCACAGTGACCCCCACACAGTATTATATGCTCCAGAGTGGCCCCCACACAGTATTATATGCTCCACAGTGACCCCCACACAGTATTATATGCTGCACAGTGGCCCACACACAGTATTACTCCCCGCACCCTCCGTCGGCACTAATGTTTGGCCGCCGACAGGGGGTGCGGGGAGTGATGTTGGGAAGGGCACAGCCTAAGACAACAAGAAAACATATGTACCTAACCTCTGAAAAAGCCTAATATCCGTGTGGAATGGGAAGCATATGTTAGAAAGGGCATAGCCTAAAAATGAATAAGAAAACATACTTACCGTACCTGCACTGGAGTTCTATAGATTAGATAAATAACACCTCTGATGAAGATGCCAACAATTTAATATTTGTTGACATAAGAAACGCGTAAGAATAGTGTTAATTTTGTTGTGAGCATTGGTTTACTATAGTGCGGGTAGATAAAAAGCGTTTACCTTGGTGTGAGCTCTGGTTTATTATAGTTCTGGTAGATGAATGTATAGTTTGCCGTGAGCACTGGTTTATTATAGTGCCGGTAGATGAATGTGTAGTTTGCCGTGAGCACTGGTTTGTTTATGGTGCTAGTCAATTGTAAATTCAAAGCGTGACCGCTTCACCTGTGCTGCTTCAGTATAGAAACCAAAGCTGGTTTAGCCATCTTGATACACCAGAGCAGAAAGCTATAACTAATGAGGCAGGAACATTTATGGTATATAACAACCCTTGAAATTTACAATTGTTGAGAATAAAGAGAGAGATTGAGGTCTGTACATAGCTGTAGGTTTGTAGTTACTTTACAGCTATTCTACATATAAAGTAGATGTATTTCCATGGAAATTAATGCTATACACAACTCTCTCTGATTTCTATGTAAATTTTAGGCGATTAGAGCCTTTTAATTAATATTGTGCATCCAATGTGTTTCTGTTTTGGTATCTTTTAAGTTTATTTAATAAAGATTTGAATTTTTAAACGTCCATATAAAATTAGTGAGTGACTCTCCTATATTTAGTCATATAATAACAAACCTGTTGCACTTACAATTCCCCAAAACAATGTATGGATAAAACCATTGCTTATACCATCGCAATAAACCAGCCACATGGGTACGAAACAAACAAAGGCAAACTTCTTGCATCAAAATGGGCTAGTATGTGGAGAATTTGAAACGTTAACAAGTGGGGAAAAAAAACGACAGCACAGTGTAGGGTTAAACTAGGAGTCTGTGTCCCCTGCTTACCATTCAACTTCCCATAGACATACAGGTCACTGTCACTATGACATCACTTCAGCTGTGTTTGCCTTAGAGAGCTAGAAATAGGATTGAAAGATTCCTAGGTGTCCTGACAGTGTCATCCACCATGTTTTATAGATATATAGTCCTAGGAGCCCTGACAGTGTCATACACTATGTATTATAGATATACAGCCCTAGGAGCCCTGACAATGTCATACACTATGTATTATAGATATATAGTCCTAGGAGTCCTGACAGTGCCATACACTATGTATTATAGATATATAGTCCTAGGAGCCCTGACAGTGTCATACACTATGTATTATAGATATATAGTCCTATGAGCCCTGACAGTGTCATACACTATGTATTATAGATATATAGTCCAAGGAGTCCTGACAGTGCCATACACTATGTATTATAGATATACAGTCCTATGAGCCCTGACAGTGTCATACACTATGTATTATAGATATATAGTCCTAGGAGTCCTGACAGTGTCATCCACCATGTTTTATAGATATATAGTCCTAGGAGCCCTGACAGTGTCATCCACCATGTTTTATAGATATATAGTCCTAGGAGCCCTGACAGTGTCATACACTATGTATTATAGATATAGTCCTAGGAGTCCTGACAGTGTCATATAATATGTATTATAGATATATAGTCCTAGGAGCCATGACAGTGTCATACACTATGTATTATAGATATATAGTCCTAGGAGCTCTGACAGTGTCATCCACCATGTTTTATAGATATATAGTCCTAGGAGCCCTAACAGTGTCATACACTATGTATTATAGATATACTGTATAGTCCTAGGAGCCCTGACAGTGTCATACACTATGTATTATAGATATAGTCCTAGGAGTCCTGACAGTGCCATACACTATGTATTATAGATATATAGTCCTAGGAGCCCTGACAGTGTCATACACTATGTATTATAGATATATAGTCCTAGGAGTCCTGACAGTGTCATACACTATGTATTATAGATATATAGTCCTAGGAGCCCTGACAGTGTCATACACTATGTATTATAGATATACAGTCCTATGAGCCCTGACAGTGTCATACACTATGTATTACAGATATATAGTCCTAGGAGCCCTGACAGTGTCATACACTATGTATTATAGATATAGTCCTAGGAGTCCTGACAGTGTCATATAATATGTATTATAGATATATAGTCCTAGGAGCCATGACAGTGTCATACACTATGTATTATAGATATATAGTCCTAGGAGCCCTGACAGCATCATACACTATGTATTATAGATATATAGTCCTAGGAGCCTTGACAGCGTCATACACTATGTATTATAGATATATAGTCCTAGGAGTCCTGACAGTGTCATACACTATGTATTATAGCTATATAGTCCTAGGAGCCCTGACAGTGTCATACACTATGTATTATAGATATATAGTCCTAGGAGTAGTCCTGACAGTGTCATACACTATGTATTATAGATATATAGTCCTAGGAGTCCTGACAGTGTCATACACTATGTATTATAGATATATAGTTCTAGGATCCCTGACAGTGTCATACACTATGTATTATAGATATATAGTCCTAGGAGCCCTGACAGTGTCATACACTATGTATTATAGATATATAGTCCTAGGAGTAGTCCTGACAGTGTCATACACTATGTATTATAGATATATAGTCCTAGGAGTCCTGACAGTGTCATACACTATGTATTATAGATATATAGTTCTAGGACCCCTGACAGTGTCATACACTATGTTTTATAGATATATAGTCCTAGGAGTCCTGACAGTGTCATACACTATGTATTATAGTTATATAGTCCTAGGAGCCCTGACAGTGTCATATACTATGTATTATAGATATATAGTCCTAGGAGCTCTGACAGTGTCATCCACCATGTTTTATAGATATATAGTCCTAGGAGCCCTGACAGTGTCATACACTATGTATTATAGATATAGTCCTAGGAGTCCTGACAGTGCCATACACTATGTATTATAGATATATAGTCCTAGGAGCCCTGACAGTGTCATACACTATGTATTATAGATATATAGTCCTAGGAGTCCTGACAGCGTCATACACTATGTATTATACATATATAGTCCTAGGAGCCCTGACAGTGTCATACACTATGTATTATAGATATATAGTCCTAGGAGTCCTTACAGTGTCATACACTATGTATTATAGATATATAGTCCTAGGAGCCCTGACAGTGTCATACACTATGTATTACGCCAGTTTAATATTTGATGCATGATGAATATATTTGACCTGAAGCAGATCTGTGGCCACCCAAACCCAAAGCGAAACAAATCTTTAGGGGTTCGTCCATCTCTATTAGTGAGAAATAGGCTGTAATTTATGTTTCAGTTACTTATAAGCGCCTGTGGCCGGAGATATGAGAGCAGTCAGAGGCTTATTATAGGGACAGAGAGTTTTACGCTACTAAATCACTGTCTAATAAGGCCTTTAGATTGTGTTATGTGCAGTGTCTGTTATACAGTGAACAGTCATGGGTCAGATTGTGGTGTGCGCAGAGCCTGGCATACTATAAGTCATGGGTCAGATTGTGGTGTGCTCAGAGCCTGGCATACTATAAGTCATGGATCAGATTGTGGTGTGCGCAGAGCCTGGCATACTATAAGTCATGGGTCAGATTGTGGTGTGCGCAGAGCCTGGCAGGGAATGATGTCATTCCAGGGAGGTCCTTTCTCGTTCTGGTCCTCACGTTGATGCTATAGGGGAGGGCGGAGAGGCTCAGCTGCTTCAGCACATTCATCCCTGGCTGCTGCTGCTACTGGAATAATAAGGCTTCATCTGTAGGATCTGACATTGGGCTAATCCCTGCAGCCCCCTCATCCTCAGCTGCCCCCATGTGACTCTGACTGACAGGCGCACACATCTGGCCATCAGTCTATTGTCTGTCTGCTGATTTTTCCCTTCAATGGTCGCGGAGAGAAGGGCAGGAGCCTGCAGCTCAATGCCGCCTGTGCTCCTCTGTCTGCTCCTCCTGCTCCGGGTAAGACAACTCCCATCATCCACTGTGTGTGCCAGGGGCAAAGAGTCTTTTATTTACATGTTCTGATACAGCTCTGTTATTTCCAGTATAAGTTATACTAGATAATGATGTTATAAATGTATATAATGATGTTATATGTGTGTACAGCGATGTAGTATATGCATATAGTGATGTTATGTGGGTGTATAGCGATGTAGTATATGCATATAGTGATGTTATGTGTATATAGTGATTTACATATGTGTATTATGATGTAGTATATGTTTCCAATGATGTAAAGTATTAGCACCCCTGCAATTCTGTCAGATAATACTCAATTTCTTCCAGAAAATGATTGCAATCACAAATGCTTTGGTAATAATATCTTCATTTAATTTTTCGTCAATGGAAAACCACAAAAAGAATTGTCAAAAAGCCAAATTGGATATAATTCCACACCAAACATAAAAAAGGGGGTGGACAAAAGTATTGGCACCCTTTGAAAAATCATGTGATGCTTCTCTAATTTGTGTAATTAACAGCACCTGTTACTTACCTGTGTCACATAACAGGTGGTGGCAATAACTAAATCACACTTGCAGCCAGTTGAAATGGATTAAAGTTGACTCAACCTCTGTCCTGTGTCCTTGTGTGTACCACATTGAGCATGGAGAAAAGAAAGAAGACCAAAGAACTGTCTGAGGACTTGAGAAGCAAAATTGTGAGGAAGCATGAGCAATCTCAAGGCTACAAGTCCATCTCCCAAGACCTGAATGTTCCTGTGTCTACCGTGCGCAGTGTCATCAAGAAGTGTAAAGCCCATGGCACTGTGGCTAACCTCCCTAGATGTGGACGCAAAAGAAAAATTGACGAGAGATTTCAACGAAAGATTGTGCGGATGGTGGCTAAAGAACCTCGACTAACATCCAAACAAGTTCTAGCTGCCCTGCAGTCCGAGGGTACAACAGTGTCAGCCCGTACTATCCGTCGGCGTCTGAATGAAAAGGGACTCTATGGTAGGATACCCAGGAAGACCCCACTTCTGACCCAGAGACATAAAAAAGCCAAAACTTACCTGAGAAAGCCAAAAACTTTTTGGAAGAATGTTCTCTGGTCAGATGAGACAAAAGTAGAGCTTTTTGGGAAAAGGCATCAACATAGAGTTTACAGGAAAAAAAAAAGAGGCCTTCAAAAGAAAAGAACACGGTCCCTACAGTCACACATGGCGGAGGTTCCCTGATGTTTTGGGGTTGCTTTGCTGCCTCTGGCACTGGACTGCTTGACCGTGTGCATGGCATTATGAAGTCTGCAGCATAATGTAGGGCCCAGTGTGAGAAAGCTGGGTCTCCCTCAGAGGTCATGGGTCTTCCAGCAGGACAATGACCCAAAACACACTTCAAAAAGCACTAGAAAATGGTTTGAGAGAAAGCACTGGAGACTTGTAAAGTGGCCAGCAATGAGTCCAGACCTGAATCCCATAGAACACCCAAGGAGAGATCTCACAATGGCAGTTTGGAGAAGGCGCCCTTCACATCTCAGGGACCTGGAGAAATTCCAGCAGAGTGTGAACCGAGAGCAAGGCAGGTGGTTTGGACTCCGCAACCAGAAATGAACGCACACGCGGTAGTTCAAGAAAAGAATATATATTTACTATAAGTTAATAAAGGCTATTTGAAGGTAAAATGACAGGGATAAAGACAAGCAAAATATACAATATAGCATGAACAATTTCAAGGCAAATTCTGCAATGGTTTCTACTTTTACTCTGTCCACTTCTGCAGTATGGACACTGAATGAACAATATACTCAAAACTATCCCTAACTGACCCTGACATCACATTTGGGTGCACCCCCTTTTCCCCAGTGGTCCAGGTGGACCGCTTACATTCCGTAGAAGCGCGCGGTGGGGCCCAAAGTCGTTCCTTTCTTTTATAGTGAAGCGTCCTCTCCTCACTGTTATTAGGATCTTGGGAGAAATGAAGTCCTCTTTAACAGGGAAACCCAATGAATGCAATGTAATCCAACAGCAGATTCCACTCAGCACACTGACAGTCCTGCCGAATCCATACACTGAGCTGGGATGTAAGCTGGGGTTTAGCAGGTGCTGTCCAGTACATCAACAGCACTGCGAGTCTCTATCTGTGGTATCCATATACACAGTCACAATGTCAGTCTCACTGATCAGCCACTGAGCACAGTTCCTTTCACGTGGACTCACTAGTCCTGTTGTCTCTTTACACTCTGTTTGTCTCTGGACCAAGATACAGCTTAGCTGTACAGAAAAATCTCCACACCAGTTCAATACAACACTTGCCAAGATGGCTGCTGCTCTCTGTCTCGTCACTTCCTGCTTCTCTGCTCACACTCTGTCTGCAGAACAGGCAAGCTGACATAAAAGGGGGGGGTCTCACTCCAGCATCATGTCACAATTACAATGGCTGCTGTCTTAAAGGAACAGAATCAAAGAAATACATTCAACATTAACAGTTTATACAGACAAATGAAGCTTAGGACAACATTGGCTGTCTCTTACAAGAGCATTGGAAGAAACTCATTGATGGTTACCGGAAGCGGTTGTTCGCAGTTATTTTGTCTAAAGGTTGTGCTACCAAGTATTAGGCTGAGGGTGCCAATACTTTTGTCCGGCCCATTTTTGGAGTTTTGTGTAAAATGATCAATGATTTGACTTTTTTTTCATTCTCTTTTGTGTTTTTTCATTGCAAGCAAAATAAATGAAGATCTTATTACCAAAGCATTTGTGATTGCAATCATTTTCTGGAAGAAATTGAGTATTAACTAACAGAGTTGCAGGGGTGCCAATACTTTTGGCCAGCACTGTATGTGTATATAGTGATGTTGTCTGTGTGTACAATGGTGACCTGATAATATCCAGACCTCCTGGTTTTTTGGATGACTTTTTATCCGTCTCTCACATCGTTTTGGAGAAGTTTTGGCTGAGTCTTCTTTACAATGTTGCTTCAGGTCATTGAGGTCTGTTCACATTGGTTTCTGTTCAGCTTTCTTAAGGTCCGACCACAGTATTGGGTCAGGGTCTGGACTGTGACTGATTCCTTTATGGCCATTCTGTTGTAGAGTTGCTGCTGTGAGCGGGGTCTTTGACCTGTCACATGACCCAGTTTGGGCCCAGCTTTACCTCTTGTATAGACGGCCACAGATCTGACTCTACAACACTATACAGGAGGACTTCATGGTCCACTCAGAGAAGACAAGGTATCTGGGTCCTGTGGCTGCAGAAGAAGCCCAAATCCTCCCCCTCCACCACTGTGCTCCACAGTCGATATGCCGGGTTTGTGCTGATATGATGGCTTTGGTTTTCACCGGACATAGCGCTGTACATTATGGCCAAACATCTCCACTTTGTTCTTGTCTTTCCACAGAATTTTTCTCCTGACAACCCATCCACAGAGGCCATACTTGTTCAGTCTTTTTTCTAATTGTACTGTCATGTACTTGAACATGTAATATGCTTACTGAGACCTGTAGAGCCTGACATTTAACTCTTGGGTTTTCTGCAACTTCTCTCACCATTGCACACCCTGATGTTGGGGTGAATTTGCCGGGACGTCGACTCCTGGGCAAGTTGTCTTGAATGTTCTGCACTTGTGAGTAAACTCACTGTGAAATGATGGACTGCAAATAGATTAGATCTTATAACCCTTCCTAGATGGATGGACAGGAAGGTTTGCTTCTTTAAGATCATTGCTGATGTCTTTCCTCCCTGGCATTGTAGTAACACAAATTAATAGGGTAGACTGTTTTTCTCATGACTATAAATGTATATAGAGAGGTTAGAGAGGGTTATATATGTATAAAAGGGATGTTAACTCCTTCCCGACATCCGCCTTAATGGTACGGCGAATGTCGGGTATTTAAATATGGCAGCCGCTCTAGAGCTGAGCGGCTGCCATAGCCACTGGGTTTCTGCTGTATCATACAGCAGACACCCGGTGCTAATGCCCGCAATCAGTGCCTGCACTGATTGCGGGCATTAACCCCCCCCCCCCCGTGCGCCACCATTTTGCTGGGATGCCAGCTCCGAGGGTCGGCAGCCTGCAATAGAAGTTTCCTTAGTCTGCAATGCATTAGTGATCAGACCCCCTAGGGGGGTCTAATAAATGCAAGAAAGAAAAATATTTAAAAAAGTATATTAAAAATTCAAATCACCTCCCTTTCCCTAGAACACATATAAAAGTACTTAAATACTGTGAAACACATACATATTAGGTGTCCCTATGTCTGAAAACTCCCACTCTACAAATCTATAAAAATATTTTTCCCGTATGGTAAATGCCATAGCGGGAAAAACATCAAAAGCGCCGAATCACCATTTTTTCACTGTTTCGCCTGTGATAAAAATTTGACTAAAACGTGAAGCAATAGACATTCCCCAAAATGGTACAACTAAAAAGTACACCTGACCCTGCAAAAAAGACACCCTATGCTTCCCCGTACACGGAAGTATAAAAAAAAGTTATGGATGTCAGAATATGGCGACTTTTTGGAAAATAAATTTTTTTGCACAGTTTTAGATTTTTGTTAAGGGGTAAAAACGTAAATAAAATTTGGTATCTCCGGAATTGTACCAAAACACAGAATACAGGTGACATATCATTTTGGCTGCAGAATGAACGCCGTAAAAACGAAGCCCGTAAGAAAGTTGCATAAATGCAGTTTTTCTTCAAATCCACCCCATTCTGAATTTTTTTCCAGCTTCCCAGTACATAGTACAGAATAATAAATGGTAGCATCATGAAGAAAAATTTGTCCCGCAAACATTAAGACCTCATATAGCTCTAAGAACGGAAAAATAAAAATGTTATGGGGTTTGGAAGGGGGGGGGGGGGGGTCAAAAATCGAAAAATTTCTCTGGCGGGAAGGGGCTAAAGATGGCGGCTGCCATAGCAACCGGATCTCCGATATATAAAAAAAAAAAAAAAAAAGTGGCCTCCGGGGCTGGTCCTCACCGGCCCTGTACCTTTCTCTCTGTTCTTCTGACAGTTGGGATCCTTATGAATGCCCAAGGTTTGTCATTGCATTATAGCTATTGAGGTTGGTGTATGTAGGGATATATATATATATATATATATATATATATATATATAAAGATGCTGTATATGTTATATATGCATATAGTGTATTTATATATTATACAGGATTAGGGTTAGTTCACCATGTGTATGTATTGTACAGGATTAGGGTTCATTCTCTGTATGTACAGGTGTGTGCCTGTGTGCCTGTCTATCTATCTATCTATCTATCTATCTATCTATCTATCTATTATAGGGTTACATAGTCATGCTTAGTTCTCTATGTGTATAGGTATGTATTATAGGTTAGATAATTCCTCTATTTGTAGATTTCATAAAGTTATGGTTAATTTTCTATATCTACATCTTGGATACGGTTAGAGTCAGTTTTCTATATGTGGATGTGTAGGGTTAGTCATCTACATATATGTAGATGACATATAAGGTTAGGATTAGGCCCTTATGTGAAAATGTATATAATAGAGTTAGTTCTCTATATGAAGATGGTGTAAAGGGTTAGGGTGAGTGCTGTATATGTAAATTTTATATAGGGTTAGTTCTCTATATGTAAATGCATATATATCAAATAGGGTTAGGGTTACCATATTTTTTCAGACTATAAAGACACACTTTTTTCCCCAAAATTTGGGAGGAAAATGGGGGTTGCGTCTTATAGTCTGAATGCATCGCCCCACTCCTGTCGCTGCCGGCTTCCTGCAGCGGGGCTTCCTGTAGCAGCAGTAGTGGGGCGATGCTTAGAGCCCTGGGTTTGTAGGAGAGGGTGTTCCCGGCAGATGCCGGGTCTGTAAAGATGATGTGTACAGCGGAGACACGGAGCTAATCCCCGCGATCAGAATCCACTCTGATCGCGGGCATTACTACCTGTAAGCCCCCCCCCCCCCCCCAAACTACCTCCGGGCCAGTGACTATCTTTATAGTTGTAGGCCGGCTTCTGCGCAGTGAGATCGCAGGAGCCAACCTGCTCCTGTGACAGCCGGGAGCCTTATGAAGGCTCCCAGGCCTGTCATAGGAATATTACTATTGCGGCTGGTCTATGACCAGCCTCAATAGTAATGTACAAATCTCACATATACTGCAATACAGTTGCATTGCAGTCTATGGGACTTGCAATCAAATGATTGCAGGTTCAAGCCCTCTAGGGGGGAGGCTAATAAAATAGTAAATAAATAAATAAATAAAAGTTCTAAATCACCCCCTTTCCCTAGAATACATATAACTGTAGAATACTACTGTGAAACACATACACATTAGGTATCACTGTGTCCAAAAATACCCGGTCTACAAACTTATAAAAATATTTTTCCCGTAGGGTGAACGTCGTAGCGGGAAAAAGTGTCAAAAGTGCCGAATCGACATTTATTTCACTGTTTCGCCTCGGAGTTAAATAAAAAGTGATCTAAGCAATAGACATTCCACAAAATAGATTAACTAAAAAGTACACCTGACCCCGCAAAAAAAAGACGCCCTATGCATCCCCGTACAGCTGCAGGGACACCGGTCAATGTGGCCTTACAGCTGTTACAAAACTACAACTCCCATATATTAAATATTTTACCACAATTTTTGCTTCAAAATGTTTTCCCCTATTTTCCTCCTCTAAAACCTAGGTGCGTCTTATAGTCCGAAAAATACGGTAGTTCTCTCTCTATATGTATTATGTCAGTTTTCTATTGTAGATGCTATATAGGGGTACAATACATGTATACAAGTATATGGAACAATGTGGGTTAGGGTTCCATTGATATAGTTATTTTATATAGAGGTTTAGTGTTCATCTTGCCCATAGGCGGCAGCTTGCAGGGTAGGGACAGTAGGGACATTGCTGCTGCCTTCACTTCTCTCCTTGCTTCATGTAGCAGCTGAACTAAAGGAGAAGTGCTACAAACAGTTAGATCAAATGTACAAGTAGCGGGAGAGATGCGAGAACCTCCAGAGATTCATTTGGTTCGGCCCTCTGGTTCATTTCAGGCTGAACTTGTTTGGCATCATCCACAGACATCCTTCAGTGGCAGGGATCGGCAGTCGTCCCTGCTGCCTGAGTATGGGCAGGTTCACATTTATCAGTTGCATCAGTATCAGTTTTTTTTTTTGTCCCCTAGTCAGTACAACTGATGCCAAAACTGCTTTGTCTGTCATCAGGCTTTATTACAAATTTCTACTTGTCTAGTTGTCATAAGTATTTACCATGATGGGCTGCCAAGGCCAATAGAGTAGGGGTAGTATTATTTATTTATAAAGTGCCATTAAATTTCATGGTGCTGTACATTATTATATTACTTCCATGGTGTTCTGTACATTATTATATTATTCCCATGGTGCTCTGTACATTATTATATTACTTCCATGGTGTTCTGTACATTATTATATTAATCCCATGGTGCTCTGTACATTATTATATTACTTCCATGGTGCTCTGTACATTATTATATTAATCCCATGGTGCTCTGTACATTATTATATTACTTCCATGGTGCTCTGTACATTATTATATTATTCCCATGGTGCTCTGTACATTATTATATTATTCCCATGGTGCTCTGTACATTATTATATTAATCCCATGGTGCTCTGTACATTATTATATTAATTCCATGGTGCTGTACATTATTATATTAATCCCATGGTGCTCTGTACATTATTATATTACTTCCATGGTGCTCTGTACATTATTATATTAATTCCATGGTGCTCTGTACATTATTATATTATTCCCATGGTGCTCTGTACATTATTATATTAATCCCATGGTGCTCTGTACATTATTATATTAATCCCATGGTGCTCTGTACATTATTATATTAATTCCATGGTGCTGTACATTATTATATTAATCCCATGGTGTTCTGTACATTATTATATTAATTCCATGGTGCTCTGTACATTATTATATTAATCCCATGGTGCTGTACATTATTATATTCATTCCATGGTGCTCTGTACATTATTATATTAATCCCATGGTGCTGTACATTATTATATTCATTCCATGGTGCTCTGTACATTATTATATTAATCCCATGGTGCTCTGTACATTATTAATTCCTTGGTGCCCTGTACATTATTATATTACTTCCATGGTGCTGTACATTATTATATTAATCCCATGGTGTTCTGTACATTATTATATTAATCCCATAGTGCTCTGTACATTATTATATTAATTCCATGGTGCTGTACATTATTATAATCATTACATGGTGCCCTGTACATTATTATATTACTTCCATAGTGCTGTACATTATTATATTAATCCCATGGTGTTCTGTACATTATTATATTAATCCCATGGTGCTCTGTACATTATTATATTAATTCCATGTTCTGTACATTATTATATTAATTCCATGGTGCTCTGTACATTATTATATTAATTCCATGGTGCTCTGTACATTATTATATTAATCCCATGGTGCTCTGTACATTATTATATTAATTCCATGGTACTGTACATTATTATATTAACTCCATGGTGCTCTGTACATTATTATATTAATCCCATGGTGCTCTGTACATTATTATATTAATTCCATGGTGCTGTACATTATTATATTAATCCCATGGTGCTCTGTACATTATTATATTAATCCCATGGTGCTCTGTACATTATTATATTAATCCCATGGTGCTCTGTACATTATTATATTAATTCCATGGTGCTGTACATTATTATATTAATCCCATGGTGCTCTGTACATTATTATATTAATTCCATGTTCTGTACATTATTATATTAATTCCATGGTGCTCTGTACATTATTATATTAATTCCATGGTGCTCTGTACATTATTATATTAATCCCATGATTCTGTACATTTGAGGGTTTACATACGGTACATAAAATATATAAAACAAATACAATACTAGCAGTGATCACTGGCACAGTGGGATAGAGGGCCCTGCCCGCAAGGGCTTACAATCTATGAGGGAAGAGGGATAGAGACAGTAGGTGAGGGGAGAGGCTGTACAGATGGCGGTGTGGTGATAGTAGCGTTATTGGAGGTTGTAGGCCTTCCTGAACTGGTGAGTCTTCAGGGCCTTCTTGAAGCTTGTGATTGTGGGGGACAGTCTTATGTGTCGTGGCTGCTAGACACTCTGGAACTTTGGACAACAGAGAGGCAATGTCTGGTCCAGAGAGATATATTTGGGTGTCGTCAGCGTAGCAATGGTAATGGAAACCATGAGATTCTATGAGTTGGCCAAGGCCTAGGGTGTAGATGGAGAACAGGAGGGGTCCTAGGACGAAGCCTTGGGGGACACCTACAGAAAGAGGGCATGGCAGGGAGGTGGTGTGCGAGTGGGAGATGCTGAATGTGCGGTTGGTGAGGTATGACGAGATCCAGGAAAGGGCCAGGTCTAAGATGCCAAGGGATGAGAGCATTTCTAACAAGAAGGAATGGTCAACTGTGTCCAAGACAGAGGAGAGGTCAAGGAGAAGGAGGACAGATGACGCTTGGCTTTGGCAGTTAGAAGGTCGTTTGTGACTTTTGTTAGGGCAGTTTCTATGGAGTGATGGGGTCTGAAGCCTGACTGTAGTCTGTCAAAGAGTACATTGGACGAGAGATAGGAGGACAGTTCAGAGTGGACGTGTTATTTATTTATTTATTATGCTTACTTATATAACACCATCATATTCCGCGGCGCTGTACACACATTGTCAGTCACTGTCCCATATAGGGCTCACAATCTATATTCCCTATCAGTATGTCTTTGGAGTGTGGGAGAAAACCGGAGTACCGGGAGGAAACGCATGCAAACACGGGGAGAACATACAAACTACACGCAGATGTTGTCTTTGGCAGGATTTGAACCCAGGACTCCAGCGCTGCAAGGTTGCAGTGCTAACCACTGAGCTATGGACATGCTCAAGAAATTTTGAGGCATACGGGAGCAGTGAGATGGGGCGATAGATGGCTGGAGAGGACGGGTCGAGGGAGGGTTTCTTAAGTATAGGGGTGACGGTAGCATGTTTGAAGGCAGAAGGGAAGGATCCTCTGGTTAGGGATAGGTTGAAGAGATGGGTTAGGGCTGGAGTAATGACTTGAGTGAGGTTGGGGATGAGATGTGACTGGATCAGGTCAAGCATGCAGGATGTGAGGTGGGATTTAGAGATTAGGGTGGAGAGCATTTAAATCAGTGACGGTGGAGAAACAGGTTAAAGATGAAGAGCACAGGACAGTTGGGTAGAGTGGTTGTCGGGGGTGTAGGGTGAGTGTCTATGATGGTGTTGATTTTGTTTTTGAAATAAGAGGCAAAGTCATCAGCTGTGATAAGTGATGTCGGAGGGGGCGCAGGAGGACGGAGGAGGGAGGTGAAGGTAGTGAATAGCTGTTTGGGGTTGCAGGATAGGGCAGATATTAGTGCGGAGAAGTAGACCTGCTTTGCAGAGGTGAGTGCGTTCTTGAATGTGAGAACTGTCTCTTTATACCTGATGAAGTCCTCCTGGGAGTGGCTTTTCTTCCACAGGTGTTCTGCAACCCCTGAGGCACGTCAGTGTGCCAGAGTTGTCTATTGATCGGTTGGGCTCTGGTCTGGGTGAAGGGGGCCACAGAGTCAAGGGCTGCAGTGATGGTAGTATTGTAGAAGTCAACGGCTGGATCTGCGTCCTGGAGTGAGGATATGTCAGCGAGAGGTAGGAGAGAGTCTGAGAGCGTGCGGATGTCAAGGCGATTAAAGGTTCCTGCAGGGGAGTGTTGGTTTAGGGGTTGGGGGGTCTATTACAGAGGAGAGGGCCGAGAATGTCAGCAGGTTGTGGTCAGAGAGCGTGGGCAGAGAGTTAGGTTGACTAGAGAGCAGAGGCGGGTGCAGGGCCGGTTTTAGACAAAGTGGGGCCCTGGGCAAAATTAAAAGTGGGGCCCTGGGCAAAATTAAAAGCGGGGCCCCAAATGCTGAAATGCAAACAAGACCATCGTCTTCCAGTGACAACCCCTATAATAACGCCTCCTTTCTGCCAACACAAAGTAATAAGCCCCATTTTACCCCACACAATTCAAATGAGCACCTTTGTACCACCTAATAGATTTTTGCACCCAGTCATCAGTTATTATAGCGCCTCCTTATAAATAATATTACACCTTTATCAGTAATAGATAAATAGTGATAAATAGTGCCCTGTATCAGTAATATTCCCCCTTATTAGTAACAGACACCCCGTAAAAATAATACTGCTCTCTTATAAATAATAGCCCCCTCATAAATAATAGTTACCCTTATAAATAATAGTCCCCATTATCACTAAAAGCCCCCTTTATAAATAAGCCCACTTAGCAATTATACCCCCCTTATAAAAAGTTCCCCTCTTATAAATAATAGCAACCCCTTATAATGGATGCCTTATATATAATAGTTCCCCCCCCTTATAAATAATAGCCCATCTTATAAATAATAGTTCCCCCTTATAATAGCCCCCTCATACTTAAGTTTCCCAATTATATATAGTAACCCACCCTTATATATAATAGTTCTCCGTTATACAGTGTCGGACTGAAGGGCCTTAGGCCCACCAGAGGATCTTGTTCTGGGGCTCCACCCAACAGCTTCCTGCTAATAGCCTACACCGCAGCTCCTTCACTGAAGTCTTACATATGTGCTGACTATCCTGTGTTACTGAGTATGTTCCCAGTATAGTCAGCCTCTATAGTACTGTGCAGGCCCCAATAACTCCATGGCCAGCTCATGCACAGTACTGTATGGGGAATGACATGGCCATGAGGCACTACACGTATGTGCAAGATTATAGTGAGGGAGCTGTGATACAGACATAACACACAGAGCTGCCAGCAGGAATTGTGAGCCCCTCCACAGTATAATGCTCCACATGGTATATAATGCTCCACAGTATAAAATGCTCTCCTGAGCCCTCCAGTTTCCTCACATGGTATATAATGCTCCACAGTGACCCCACACAGTATAAAATGCTCCCCTGAGCCCCCCATAGTGGCCCCACATGGTATGTAAGGCTCCACACAGTATAATACTCCACAGTGACCCACACAGTATACTACCCCTTAGTGGCCCCAAACAGTGCAATATGCTCCCCAGCAGCCCCACACAATATAATATGCTCCATACAGTATAATATGCACCCCACAATGCCCCCACAGTATAATGCTCCAGTGGTCTAACACAGTATAACATGCTCCATAATGACCTCCACACAGTATAATATACTCCCCAGAGGGGTTCCCCCAGTATAATGCTCCACAGTGACCCACACAGTATACTACCCCTTAGTGGCCCCAAACAGTGCAATATGCTCCCCAGCAGCCCCACACAATATAATATGCTTCATACAGTATAATATGCACCCCATAATGCCCCCACAGTATAATGCTCCAGTGGCCTAACACAGTATAACATGCTCCATAATGACCTCCACACAGTATAATATACTCCCCAGAGGGGTTCCCCCAGTATAATTCTACACAGTGGTCCCCCACAGTATAATATGTTCCCCACAGTCCCCCCAGAATAATGCTCTACAATGGCCCCACAGAGTATCATATGCTCTCGAAAAGCCCCACACAATATAATACACTCCACAGTGGCCCCACACAGTATAACAGGCTCCCCACACTGTCCCTTCCCCCAGTATAAAGCTCCACAGTGGCCCATAGTAGAATATGCTCCCCAGAGGGCCCCCGCTAGTATAATTCTCCACAGTGCCCCCTCCAGTATTTTGCTCCACAGTGGCCCCACGCAATATATTATGCTCCCCAGAGCATCCCCCCAGTATAATGTTCTACAGTAGGCCCCACGCAGTATAATATGCTCCCCAGAGGGCCCCCTAGTATAATGCTCGTTAGTCCCCCCCGAATAATTCCCCACGCAATATAATATGCTCTGCTGATGGCCCCCCAGAATAATGCTCCACAGTGAACCCACTCAGTATAACATGCTCCAGAAATGGCCTCAACACAGTATAATATACTGCCCAGAGAGGTTTCCCCAGTATAATACTCCACAGCGGCCCAAAACAGTATAATATGCTCTCCAGAGTCCCCCCCCCAGTATAATGCTCCACAGTGGCCCCGCACAGTATAATATACTGGGGTGGGGGGGGCTCTGGAGTGCATATTATACTGTGTGGGGTCACTGTTGAGCATTATACTGGGGAGGGGGCCCTCTGGAGAACATGTTATATTCTGTGGGGCCTCTATGGAGTATTATAAAGTGTGGGGGCTCTGGAGAGCATGTTATATTCTGTGGGGCCATTTTGGAGCATTATACTGGGGTCCCCTCTGGAGAGCATATTAAACTGTGTGGGGCCACTGTGGAGCATTATACTGGGGGGCCCCTTTGGAGAGGATAATGCTCCAAAGTGGCCCCACATAATATAACATTATCTCCAGAACCCCCCCATTATAATTTTCCACAGAGGCCCCACAGAATATAACATGCTATCCAGAGGGCCCCCTCCCCAGTATAATGCTCCACAGTGGCCCCAAACAGTATAATATGCTATCGAGAGGGGGCCCCAGTATAATGCTCCACAGGGGCCCTACAGTACTATTATATTATATTCTGGGGTCTCTTCAGACCCCAGAGTATAATCGAAGGCCTGGGGGAGGGGAGGGAAAACAAACAGTTATACTCACCTTGACTTACCTGTCCTGGGCCTCCTCGCGCTGATCCGCTATCCCCGCCGGCGCTGTTTTCTTCTTCTCTGCGGCTGACGTCACGCGTTGTGGACGTCATCGCTGAGGAATCTGATTGGGCCTCAGCGATTACGTGAGGCACGCTGTCAGCACGCCCCACGTGATCACTACGGCTGAGGCCTGGCCTCAGCGGTGATGTCCGCAACGCCAGAAGATGACGTCGGAAGCAAGGACAGGTGAGTAAAAATGTTTGTTATTTTTACTCACCTCTTCGGTTATTGATTTGGCCGGGCCTGACTCCGGGATCCGGAGTCATCAGGTTTCGGATCCCGGGGGCCCCTTTGGGGACGGGGCCCTGGGCAATTGCCCAGTTTGCCCCCCCCCCTAACGCCAGCCCTGGGCGGGTGAATATGAGATCCAGCGTGTGCTCCTTTGTGTGAGTGGCAGAGGAGGAACATTGAGAGAGACTAAAGGAGGCAGCGAGGGACAGGAGATAATGAGTTAATGGGGATGTTGAAATCACCTATGATGATGGTGGGGGTGTCTGTGGATAGGTTGTGAAGTGGTCGATAAAGGCAGCGGTAGATCCTGGCGGTCAGTATATGAAGACGGTTGGAGGGTGAGTAAATGCGAACAGAGTGCACTTCAAAGGAGGGGAGGATGAGAGCAGGTAGCGGTTGGATTAGGGCGAAGGAGCAATTGCCAGACAAGTGGATGCCTACACCTCCACCAGGTTTGTTGTTGGGGCAGGGAGTGTGCGAGAATTGTAGACCTCCATAGGAGAGGGCAGCAGGGAGGTGGTGTCTGAGGGTGTCAGCCGTGTTTCTGCAGCAGAATACTGTGTGCAGGAATGCAGTTTGTGCTGGGGGGGAGCCCATGTCAAATGTTCGCCTTGGGGCCCTGCCATTGCTAGTTACGCCACTGAGTCCAGTATAGGTACAGTCTATTTATGGCTGTGTTATGAAAACCTGGTAAATTAAATGTGAACTTATATTGGCTGATACACGTGATATGACTGAATATTTAAGGACCTGCGAACTGCTATTGACTAATACAGGTCATAAATAGCTTGGTTGCTATGGAAACCTGTGTACCTGAGGAGAGTAAGCGCCTGCGAGCTGTTATTGGCTGATAAGGGACATGTGACCGTGTGTATGGCAGTTGGAATATGAGTGAAAGACTTGCAGGCTTGTATTAGTCATTTTTTTGGGAATACTGTATCTCAGGAACGGTACGTCCAAGAAATCTGAGACCCAGTCTATAATATTCCCGGACACCTGATATACATGTGTGCCAAATTTGGTGAGGATCGGTCCAGTCGTTTGGTCGCGCATAAAGAACAGACAGACAGACAGACAGGAACTCATTTTTATATATATAAGAGATGGAATGAGCATTCCAAAGTACACCAGAGAGGGTGTGGGAGGTGCCTGAGGGGCAGGAGCGGGTAAGATAGGTATGAGATTTAGGGAGTTTCGTGCGCTGATTCTGGTTGTGCGGAAAGATCCTACAGCAGGGGAGTGCTGGGGCGGTCCAGGATTGGGAAATGTGTGTCCAGAGAGAGTGTGGGGAGGTTGTGTGTGTCTGGGGCAGAAAGCTTGTAGGTAGCACAGTAGTAGCTGCACAGAGAAGGGCAGATGGTGGGGTAGGATAGATGGAGAGATAAAGATTTTGGTACTGACAATGTTGGTTTGTGGTGGAAGAGTCACTTTTACAAGTAAGGGAAGAACAACAATGATTATAGTGAGAAGCATTTCTGGTAGACAATTGCTAGGTTTTGTTTTAGGGGGTTTTTTGTTACCTTTGTAAGAGACAGCCAATGTTGTCTTAAGCTTCATTTGTCTGTATAAACTGTTAATGTTGAATGTATTTCTGTGATTCTGTTCCTTTAAGACAGCAGCCATTGTAATTGTGACATGATGCTGGAGTGAGACCCCCCCCTTTTATGTCAGCTTGCCTGTTCTGCAGACAGAGTGTGAGCAGAGAAGCAGGAAGTGACGAGACAGAGAGCAGCAGCCATCTTAGCAAGTGTTGTATTGAACTGGTGTGGAGATTTTTCTGTACAGCTAAGCTGTATCTTGGTCCAGAGACAAACAGAGTGTAAAGAGACAACAGGACTAGTGAGTCCACGTGAAAGGAACTGTGCTCAGTGGCTGATCAGTGAGACTGACATTGTGACTGTGTATATGGATACCACAGATAGAGACTCGCAGTGCTGTTGATGTACTGGACGGCACCTGCTAAATCCCGGCTTACATCCCAGCTCAGTGTATGGATTCGGCAGGACTGTCAGTGTGCTGAGTGGAATCTGCTGTTGGATTACATTGCATTCAGTTGGTTTCCCTGTCTGTTAAAGAGGACTTCATTTCTCCCAAGATCCTGATAACCGTGAGGAGAGGACGCTTCACTATAAAAGAAAGGACCGACTTTGGGCCCCACCGCGCGCTTCTACGGACTGTAAGCGGTCCACCTGGACCACTGGGGAAAAGGGGGTGCACCCAAATGTGAAGTCAGGGTCAGTTAGGGATAGTTTTGAGTATATTGTTCATTCAGTGTCCATACTGCAGAAGTGGACAGAGTAAAAGTAGAAACCATTGCAGAATTTGCCTTGAAATTGTTCATGCTATATTGTATATTTTGCTTGTCTTTAGCCCTGTCATTTTACCTTTAACTAGCCTTTATTAACTTATAGTAAATATATATTTTTTTTCTTGAACTACCGCGTGTGCGTTCATTTCTGGTTGCGGAGTCCAAACCACCTGCCTTGCTCTCGGTTCACAAATTGGCGTAGTCGGCAGGATCCGCTTACCAGAATGGACGGTGACGCACCCGTTCGGGAGAATGGTGCTGGAGGAAGAATGCCAGCAGGGGCTATAATGAGTCAGTTAGCTAAATTTGATGGCAATAATATGTCAGTGAGTATGTGGGTGGAACAGATACGAATGATACAGCGAATGTACCAGACCGCACCAGAAGTACTAGTAGAGCTAGCAATATTGACATTACAAGGGGATGCTAAGACCACGGTGATACTGAGGCCATTTGAACAAAGGCAGACATTTGAGCAAGTAGTCCAGATTCTAGAAACCATCTATGGAGAAACTGCATTGCTGGGGTCTCTGCAGGCTCGGTTCTTCCAGAGGGTACAACAGGAGAATGAAAGCCTTCCCCAATATGCAAATGCCCTACAAGAACTGCTCCGAGATATTCAAAGGAAGGAAAGAGGGGGCTCGCCAGCCTTCTGTAACCCTGATCGGACTCTCCGTGACCAGTTTGTCCTGGGGATACGTGACGGCAGTTTAACTGTGACTATGCAGGATTTTATACGACGAGAGACTGATGCTAAATTCCATGATATACAGGTAGAGGCCATCTCCCGTGCCAATAGTATGGTCCCGAGGCCGCAGACCGCAGTTGGAGTTACTTTGTCACAGGGGGCTAGTTCTGGCTCAGAGACAGTAGAAAAAGGGACGGTTAAAGAAATTCTCACAGTAATGCAGAAACTGCAAGAACAAATGGAACACTTGCACACTCGTTGTGATGAGCAGTCTATGAAAATTGCAGACTTCCAGAAGACTGGAGATGAAAGGGTGAGCCATCCACACCCAGCAAGTCAGAATCACCCACCACCCCGCTGGAGGGGTGAGGATAGGACCTACCGAAGGGGTCCAAATCATTTAGTGCAGTGCTCAGGAGAAATCGGAGGGGCTTACCGAAGGGGCCCAAACAGATGGCCAGAACGACGGGAGATACGCTGCTGGGAGTGTGGACGGATGGGCCACGTTGCTGCTAGATGTCCAGAGCAGCGACAAACTTATGAGAGACCGCCGTTAAACTGAAGTCCCCTGCTGCTGAAGGGCGTGTAGTAGGGGAGACTGACAAGGAGACTATGTGGGGAGAATGCCCTGATGATGACCTGATCGCTGCAAGTCCTGTCATACAGGTGGAAATGGAGGGTATTCCGGTTACCGGGATGATTGACACGGGTTCCCAAGTAACGACCTTGAGTAGAGACTGTTATGAACGGTACTTCCGGCAACATGTGAAATATGATCCCCATACATTCGTACGAGTGGTCGCAGCTAACCAGTTACCAGTTCCGGTCGTGGGAGTGGCCTGGATGAATGTCCGGGTATGTGGCCAAGATCTAGGTAGGAAAGGCATTGTGGTGGTACAGGAGTCACATGAAGTAAAGGTCCCTGTCATTTTGGGGATGAATGTGTTAAAAGAATTAGATCAGATCCTCTTTGAAAAGAAAGGTCACGGTTATTGGAAAGAAACCACCACCCATCGGCCTACTCAAACAGCTTTCCAGCGGCTGATCCGGACATGTGGCTTACAGAAAAGTTCAGATGCACAGCGTCCTCTGGCTCGAATTTCAGTTCCTTTGCATACAAAAGTTACACTGCCACCCAGTCGGGAGACAATAGTGTCCATGCCCGTAGGCACCTGTCGGAAACTAGAGGGCATAGCTGTGTTGGTAGAACCACTGCAGGCAGCCGAAGGAGGTGTTGATCCGCTAGTGGCCCGTTCCTTGGCAATAGTTCGCAATGGAAGAGTACCACTTCGATGTGTAAACACTCAGGACCAGAGTGTGGACCTGACCCCAGGGAGGCTGCTGGCTAACATCTATGTGACTCCGGAGGAAGTAAGGAAAGTAACTCCAATGCAGCTGAAGCCGACTGAAAGGGATGAGTGGACCGTAACTGTGTCCATGGGAGAAGATGAGGAACCCACCTCTGAATGGAATGGCTGTGCAATTCGAGAACAGATGAAGATGGATGTAAGTTCATGTTCTCTGGAATGGGTGCAGAAGGTAGATGAGCTGTTGTGGGAGAACCAAGCCACCTTTGCACGGTATGCTGAAGATTTTGGATGTACCACAGGGATCTACCATGAGATTCCCACAGGAGACACCCCTCCAATTAGAGAGCGCTACCGACAAATTCCTCCACAGTTGTATCAGGAAGTGAAAGAACTGTTAGCTAAGATGCTACAGGGTGGGATCATCCAAGAAAGCCAGAGTCCCTGGGCGGCTCCTGTGGTGTAAGAAAAAAAGATGGATCCATCCGATTTTGCGTAGACTATCGGAAGTTAAACGCTTGCACCGTACGAGATTCCTACCCCTTGCCACGGATTGAGGAGTCCCTCTCAGCGCTAGGGAGAGCCCGGTACTTCTCCTCACTAGATCTGGCTAGTGGGTATTGGCAGGTGCCGATGGCCACAAAAGACAAGGAGAAGACGGCATTCATCTTGCCCATGGGACTATACGAATTTAACCGGATGCCCTTCGGGTTGACAAATGCACCCGGAACGTTTCAGCGGTTGATGGAGAAATGTCTCGGTGACTTCAACTTTGAGTTCACTCTCATCTACTTGGATGACATTATAGTGTATTCTGCGACCTTTGAAGACCATCTCCACCAGTTGGGGCAAGTATTTCGAAGATTGCGGGAACATGGGCTCAAATTGAAACCCAGTAAATGTCGGTTGTTCCAATCTGAAATTGATTACTTGGGTCACCGCGTATCAGGAGAAGGGGTGAGACCATCAAGAGACAAGATAGCGGCTGTTCAAGATTGGCCGATACCGACTACCCTGCGAGAAGTGAGGGCGTTCCTTGGAGTAGCCGGTTACTATCGACGGTTTATTAAGGATTTCGCCAAGGTAGCAGCACCACTTAATGCTCTCCTACGAGGCACATCCGGTGGTCCAAAGAACCGGTCCGTGAAGTGGGGACCTGAACAGGAACAAGCCTTCCAGGCATTGAAGGATGCACTGACAACAGCCCCAATCTTGGCATATGCTGATTACCACTTGCCGTTCCAGCTATATACAGATGCAAGCCTGTATGGTCTTGGAGCAGTGCTTTCCCAGCTTCAGGATGGCCAGGAGAGGGTCATAGCGTACGGCAGCCGGTCTTTGAGAGATTCTGAAAGAAACCCCGAGAATTATAGTTCATTTAAATTGGAGCTGTTGGCACTGGTATGGGCCATGACCGAGAAATTCTCTGAATATTTGACCGGTGCTGAAGTTTTAGTACTGACTGACAACAACCCACTAGCTCACCTGGAAAATGCCAAGCTCGGGGCATTAGAGCAGAGGTGGATAGCCCAAATGTCTACATTCAATTACCGCATTAAGTATCGGTCCAAGACAGAGAACCAGAATGCTGACGGACTTTCTAGGGTAACTGCCCAGACCCCCACAGAAGACGTGGATCATGAGTTGGAGCATGTGGAGGTGCCCGATTTCAGCAGATTTTCACAGGCCTTGACCGCCACTAATCAGTTTGAGATGGAGGGGACTGAAATGGCTCCTTTCTTTGGTCCCTCACGACAGGAATGGGCACAGATACAACAGACCCATGAGGGGCTGGCGCAGATGATCAAGTGTGTTGAGAAAGGCCAGAAGCCCTGTAGAGAGGAAAGAGAACGACTGACACGTGAGATATTATCTGTTTTGAGTCAGTGGGAAAAGTTGGAGATGAAAAATGGAGTGCTATGCCGAAAGGTCTATTTACCTTCTGAGATCGACATTCGATACCAAATTGTGGTGCCTAGTGAACTGGCTCGCTCGTTGGCAGTTGAGGCTCATAATAAGAATGGACATTTTGGTCATGAGAAGACCTTTCGTTGGTTACAGCGACTGATTTACTGCCCTGGTCTTCGTCAAATGGTCGAAGAAGTATGCCGCAGCTGTCGAACTTGTGAGATCCATAAGGCAATAGAACAGAGAGCTCCCCTACAAACCATCGTTACCCAGGAACCTTTAGAAATCGTCATGATAGACTATCTAATGGTGGGCCCATCCAATAGCGGACACCAGTATTGCCTCGTAATGGTGGATCACTTCACCAAATTTGCGGTGGTAACCGCCACCAAGGACCAGACAGCTGAGTCAGCAGCTCGTGCTCTGTGCCAAGATTTCATTCGAGTATATGGGTGCCCCCAACGCATCCACTCCGACCAGGGCGCCTGCTTTGAGGGACACGTAATGAAAGAAGTTCAACGTATCTACGGGATAAAGAAGTCGCACACGACTCCATACCACCCTCAGGGAATGGGGCCTGTGAAAGATTCAACAGAACTCTGCTACAGATGCTGCGGACTCTGGAGGAAGACAAGAAGTTACAGTGGCCTCAGTTCTTGTCTGAAATGGTGTGGGCCTATAACAATCAGGTCCATTCTACAACGGGGTACTCTCCTTATACACTTCTCTTTGGGCGGTCTGGGCGAAGTATAGGAGAATTACAGTTGAATGATGTGGATGGGTTCCCTCCGAGGGATCCAACCTCTTGGGTGCGGGCGCATCGGCAGAGACTTGAGACGATCCATCGATTGGTGCGGCAGCGCCTGCAAGAACATCCCCATCCTGATAAGACCCCAGTGCAAGAAGCACCATTGCAACCAGGCGACCTGGTGCTAGTTCGTGTCAAGAAACCCCAAGGGAAATTGGAAAGCAGATGGGAGGCTTTGCCGTATCGTGTTGTTGGCCGCAAGTATGCGAATGGGCCAGTGTACCAGGTCCAGAAAGAAGGAACTGATTGTGTTCGAGTACTTCACCGAAATATGTTGCGCCTGTGTCATTCTGAAGGGACAAATCACGATGGGCCTGCCAATGTGAATGAGCTCCCACAGTCAGAGAATGGAGGTGCGGAATGGGCCTCCGACGAGGAGGATGATTGTTGGCCGATCCCTGCTCCTGGGGATGTTCCACCTGTGACTACTGTATCTCCGGCCTGTGCCCCCTCTGGTGCGGAATCCGCTGGTCCTTCTCAGCCCATAGCTGCAGCACCCCATAATATACCACCGGTCCTCAGACGGACCACTAGGCCAAATGCTGGTATTCCCCCTGTTCGGTATGCGCAGGATGAGTTTGTTTGGCCTGCCATACATCGGTATACTACCACCCTGTGCATAAAAGTATAACCCTCTGGATATACAGTCATAGGCAGGGACTGCCAATCTTAAAGTGGGGGGAATATGTAAGAGACAGCCAATGTTGTCTTAAGCTTCATTTGTCTGTATAAACTGTTAATGTTGAATGTATTTCTGTGATTCTGTTCCTTTAAGACAGCAGCCATTGTAATTGTGACATGATGCTGGAGTGAGACCCCCCCCCTTTTATGTCAGCTTGCCTGTTCTGCAGACAGAGTGTGAGCAGAGAAGCAGGAAGTGACGAGACAGAGAGCAGCAGCCATCTTAGCAAGTGTTGTATTGAACTGGTGTGGAGATTTTTCTGTACAGCTAAGCTGTATCTTGGTCCAGAGACAAACAGAGTGTAAAGAGACAACAGGACTAGTGAGTCCACGTGAAAGGAACTGTGCTCAGTGGCTGATCAGTGAGACTGACATTGTGACTGTGTATATGGATACCACAGATAGAGACTCGCAGTGCTGTTGATGTACTGGACGGCACCTGCTAAATCCCGGCTTACATCCCAGCTCAGTGTATGGATTCGGCAGGACTGTCAGTGTGCTGAGTGGAATCTGCTGTTGGATTACATTGCATTCAGTTGGTTTCCCTGTCTGTTAAAGAGGACTTCATTTCTCCCAAGATCCTGATAACCGTGAGGAGAGGACGCTTCACTATAAAAGAAAGGACCGACTTTGGGCCCCACCGCGCGCTTCTACGGACTGTAAGCGGTCCACCTGGACCACTGGGGAAAAGGGGGTGCACCCAAATGTGAAGTCAGGGTCAGTTAGGGATAGTTTTGAGTATATTGTTCATTCAGTGTCCATACTGCAGAAGTGGACAGAGTAAAAGTAGAAACCATTGCAGAATTTGCCTTGAAATTGTTCATGCTATATTGTATATTTTGCTTGTCTTTAGCCCTGTCATTTTACCTTTAACTAGCCTTTATTAACTTATAGTAAATATATATTTTTTTCTTGAACTACCGCGTGTGCGTTCATTTCTGGTTGCGGAGTCCAAACCACCTGCCTTGCTCTCGGTTCACACCTTCAGTTCCCTTCTGGTCCAATTCTGGTCTGCACACTTTAGGAGTTGCACTTTGGGATGTTGGACTGAACTGGTACTCAGCTACTTTTAGTAAATTTCCATTGACCGGTATCCACCAAGTAAAGGTCCAAGCTGCACACATCCAATATTTACTGTATTTTTCGGACAAAAAAAAAAAAAAAAAAAAAACAAACACATTTGACTATAAGGATTAGGCCGGGGGTGACTAACATGGCATTATACTGTGCAGGGGGCAATAACGTGGCATTATACTGTGCGGGTAGTGATTAATGTGGCATTATACTATAAGGGGACAATAACTTGGCATTACATGGTGTGGGGGACAACTAACGTGGCATTATACTGTAGGGGGGCATTAAGGAACATTATATTGTGGGTACTGACATTAGGGCTCCCATTATTGTTCCTCCTCAGTATGCTCCTTAGCAGGGCTGTTTTAATAGATTGGTGGGTTCAGTGCAATGGTTTCATAATTGCCCCCCCTCCATCACCACCACTTAGGAATACCCGACTTGCACAAATTATAATGCCCCATTAGAGGCCCTAACACAGTATAATGCCTCCCTAGTGGCCCCTTACAGTACAATGTCCCCCTCCAGCTACCCCTCAGTTAATGTCCCCATCCATCTGTCCCCAGTTTAACCCTTTCATTGCCAGGGGTTTTCAGATTTTTCTCTCTCTCTCTCTCTCCTCTGGCTGGTGGCAAATTTTCGATGGACAAATAAAACCAAAAAATTGCAACGTTAAAAAATTATACTAAACCCCTTTTCCATACCTATATATTTTCTGAAACTAGACACCTGCAGCATTATCCATATACAGTACCAAATGTCATTGTGACAAACACCTTCATGCAATTTTGATTTAAAGTGTATAAAAAAATGCAAATAAATTTATATTAGTTGCTAAAAGTATAAAAAAAAAAAAAAAAAAAAAAAAAAACTGTAAACCAAAACAAAAAGTTATAGGAAGCAAACCTCCTAAAAATAAGAGTTCACCATGTGCAGAGTTTATTCATATCACTAAGGACTACGCCTGTCTGTACATATCACTAAGGACTACGCCTGTATGTACATATCACTAAGGACTACACCTGTATGTACATATCACTAAGGACTACGCCTGTATGTACATATCACTAAGGACTACGCCTGTATGTACATATCACTAAGGACCACGCCTGTATGTACATATCACTAAGGCCTACACCTGTATGTACATATCACTAAGGACTACACCTGTATGTACATATCACTAAGGACTACACCTGTATGTACATATCACTAAGGACTACACCTGTATGTACATATCACTAAGGACTACGCCTGTATGTACATATCACTAAGGACTACGCCTGTATGTACATATCACTAAGGACTACGCCTGTATGTACATATCACTAAGGACCACGCCTGTATGTACATATCACTAAGGCCTACACCTGTATGTACATATCACTAAGGACTACACCTGTATGTACATATCACTAAGGACTACACCTGTATGTACATATCACTAAGGACTACGCCTGTATGTACATATCACTAAGGCCGACTACGCCTGTATGTACATATCACTAAGGACTACCCTGTATGTACATATCACTAAGGCCTACGCCTGTATGTACATATCACTAAGGACTACTACGCCTGTATGTACATATCACTAAGGACTACACCTGTATATACTGTACATATCACAAAGGCCTACGCCTGTATGTACATATCACTAAGGCCTACACCTGTATGTACACCTACACCTGTATATACTGTACATATCACAAAGGCCTACACCTGTATGTACATATCACTAAGGACTACACCTGTATGTACATATCACTAAGGACTACGCCTGTATGTACATATCACTAAGGACTACCCTGTATGTACATATCACTAAGGCCTACGCCTGTATGTACATATCACTAAGGCCTACACCTGTATGTACATATCACTAAGGACTACGTCTGTATGTACATATCACTAAGGACTACTACGCCTGTATGTACATATCACTAAGGACTACACCTGTATATACTGTACATATCACAAAGGCCTACGCCTGTATGTACATATCACTAAGGCCTACACCTGTATGTACACCTACACCTGTATATACTGTACATATCACAAAGGCCTACACCTGTATGTACATATCACTAAGGACTACACCTGTATGTACATATCACTAAGGACTACACCTGTATGTACATATCACTAAGGCCTACACCTGTATGTACACCTACACCTGTATATACTGTACATATCACAAAGGCCTACACCTGTATGTACATATCACTAAGGACTACACCTGTATGTACATATCACTAAGGACTACGCCTGTATGTACATATCACTAAGGACTACACCTGTATGTACATATCACTAAGGTCTACGCCTGTACATATCAGTAAGGACTACGCCTGTATATACTGTACATATCACTAAGGCCTACACCTGTATGTACATATCACTAAGGCCTACACCTGTATGTACATATCACTAAGGCCTACACCTGTATATACATATCACTAAGGACTACACCTGTATGTACATATCACTAAGGACTACACCTGTATGTACATATCACTAAGGACTACACCTATATGTACATATATCACTAAGGACTACGCCTGTATATACTGTACATATCACTAAGGACTACACCTGTATGCACATATCACTAAATATCACAAAAATCTGTTTTCAAGCTGGAAATGTAAAAAAAAAAAAAATTATAATTCTATAAAATGTAGGGATTACACACTGTGAAAAGCAAGTGCACCACTAATCCCTATATATTTCTTGAAAGTAGACAACCTCAGGATTACATGTGTCTCAATGGGTTATCAGTAGCCATGTCCACCTTCATATAACTTTGTGACAAAAACAATTTTTTGAAAAGATGCATCCACTACAACAAGAGCTCGTACTCTCAAAAACACCGATACAGAAGTCAAGCAAGATTCTGCAGTCATTCACTAATATAAGTTACAAATCTATACTGCAGAAAGCAAACTGTGACTGATACCAAAATCTAACTTTGAGATTGCACAGCATACCGTATATAAAAACACAATTTAATATATGCAACCACCTTCATGCAACTTTGCAGCCAACAGAGATTACAAGCAAAAATTGCATAAAAATTAAAATTTGCCTCTAAAGTGGGAGATCAAGCAACCCTCGCCTGCAAACTAAATATACTTTCCAAAAAACTGCCAGATGTGAGGAATCCATATACACACACACAATATATATATATATATATATATATATATATATATATATATATATACATATACATATACATATACATCACACACACACACACGATAGACAGACAGAGACACATTTATATACAGGTGCAGGGGTTACAGAAACACCAAATTACAGAAATGCCCCAACCGATGTTGTGCATGTAAATTAAATAGGAGTTTACATAAGAATATAATTTTCTATCCCCCTAAAAAAAAAAAAATTGTATCTCTAATGAATAATTATAATCTCTAGACCTAACTAATGTGATAACTAGGGCCGGCTTCAGATTGGTGTAACACAACCGCTTTATTGCTCACATATTATGGACGCAAACTCTGAAGTTCCTGCGGCTCATCATTACTGGTGATAGAGAGTCTGATGACCTACTGGAAGTCCCGGGGTTTCCTCTGTACTGTGGGTGCTTTTTTTTTTTTTTTTTTGCACCATCTGCAATTTGGACAATGGTAAATGTCTGCGTCACAGCACTAATAAACTTCCTGGTTATGTTCATAGGGGTATTATAGAAGAATACCCCTGGGATTAGGCTCAGGGGGGGGTATTACATAAGAATACCCCTGGGATTAGGCTCGGGGGGGGGGGTATTACATAAGAATACCCCTGGGATTAGGCTCAGGGGGGTATTACATAAGAATACCCCTGGGATTAGGCTCGGGGGGGGGGGGGGGTATTACATAAGAATACCCCTGGGATTAGGCTCAGGGGGGGTATTACATAAGAATACCCCTGGGATTAGGCTCAGGGGGGGGTATTACATAAGAATACCCCTGGGATTAGGCTCAGGGGGGGGTATTACATAAGAATACCCCTGGGATTAGGCTCAGGGGGGGGGGTATTACATAAGAATACCCCTGGGATTAGGCTCAGGGGGGGGGGGGGTATTACATAAGAATACCCCTGGGATTAGGCTCAGGGGGGTATTACATAAGAATACCCCTGGGATTAGGCTCAGGGGGGGGTATTACATAAGAATACCCCTGGGATTAGGCTCAGGGGGGTATTACATAAGAATACCCCTGGGATTAGGCTCAGGGGGGTATTACATAAGAATACCCCTGGGATTAGGCTCAGGGGGGTATTACATAAGAATACCCCTGGGATTAGGCTCGGGGGGGGGGGGGTATTACATAAGAATACCCCTGGGATTAGGCTCAGGGGGGTATTACATAAGAATACCCCTGGGATTAGGCTCAGGGGGGTATTACATTATCCCTCTATGTACAGTATAGTATGCTCTATGATTGATAGGAGAGGGGATAACATTGAGTCCTCGCTACTCTCCCTGGGGGCACATACAGTTTATGCACAGATTATGATGATTTCTCATTGTCTCTGCTCCTTCCCTCTCCTTCATCCTTCACACAGCTCTAAGATGCTGCCTGAGGCTGGAGGGCGGGGGGAAACTTTAGAGCTCCATATCTCAGGATCCGTTAGGGTCATATACCAAGATCATCCTGATAGCCCTTACAGATTCAGAGCGATTTGCTGTAAAAAAGATGTGGGGAATTGAGATATGTATTGGGATTTCAATGCCGAACATCATTTTCACCAGAGAAACACTCTGGATCTGTAAGGACTATCAGAATGATCTTGGTATATAAAGATGAGATTCTCATCTTTAAAATGAATCCAAGTTCATCTTTATAGCCCTAACCAATCCTGAGCAATTCGCCGGCTTCACTACTGTGCATAGACTGTGCAGAACGCCAGGTACTGCTGCATCCATCTTTATGTAGTTTTTCCATCTGGCTGAGGCACAGATTCGGTGCCATACAGCGCCAGAACTGATGCCTCTTGTGCCAGAACCGATCCCATAGAGAACTATAGGATCCGTCCTGGCATCAGTTTCCTTTTGGATTGTGTGCACCACACCATGTAGAAACTGACAGCTGTGCTGGATATCTGTGACCACACCCTAAGAGTCCTCTAATGTGAAGGCAGCAGAGATGATTTCTGATCCCTGCTGCAGCTAGGGTTGCATCTAGAATGGAGTTGCTCCTGGAAGGTCCTCGCTCGGGCAACTCCAATCTAGTCACCTCAGTAGTGAACGGTCTAGAATGGAGTTGCTGGAGGGAGAACCTGCTACTTAATACTACTTATTGCTACTTACTGCTAGTCCCTGCTAGTTACTACTAGTCCCTGCTACTTACTACTACTTACTGCTAGTCCCTGCTATTTACTGCTAGTTACTACTAGTCCCTACTACTTACTGCTAGTCCCTTCCAGTTACTACTAGTCCCTACTACTTACTGCTAGTCCCTGCTACTTACTGCTATTTACTACTAGTCCCTGCCACATACTGCTACTTACTACTAGACCCTGCCACATACTGCTACTTACTGCTAGTCCCTGCTACTTACTGCTAGTCCCTGCCACTTACTGCTACTTACTACTAGTCCCTACTACTTACTGCTAGTCCCTGCCAGTTACTACTAGTCCCTACTACTTACTGCTAGTCCCTGCTACTTACTGCTAGACCCTGCCACATACTGCTACTTACTACTAGTCCCTGCCACTTACTGCTAGTCCCTGCCACTTACTGCTAGTCCCTGCCACTTACTGCTAGTCCCTGCCACTTACTGCTAGTCCCTGCCACTTACTGCTAGTCCCTGCCACTTACTGCTAGTCCCTGCCACTTACTGCTAGTCCCTGCCACTTACTGCTAGTCCCTGCCACTTACTGCTAGTCCCTGCCACTTACTGCTAGTCCCTGCCACTTACTGCTAGTCCCTGCCACTTACTGCTAGTCCCTGCCACTTACTGCTAGTCCCTGCCACTTACTGCTAGTCCCTGCCACTTACTGCTAGTCCCTGCCACTTACTGCTAGTCCCTGCCACTTACTGCTAGTCCCTGCCACTTACTGCTAGTCCCTGCCACTTACTGCTAGTCCCTGCCACTTACTGCTAGTCCCTGCCACTTACTGCTAGTCCCTGCCACTTACTGCTAGTCCCTGCCACTTACTGCTAGTCCCTGCCACTTACTGCTAGTCCCTGCCACTTACTGCTAGTCCCTGCCACTTACTGCTAGTCCCTGCCACTTACTGCTACTTGCTACTAGTCCCTGCTACTTACTGCTATTTACTACTAGTCCCTGCTACTTACTGCTAGTCCCTGCTACCTATTTCTACTTACTGCTAGTCCCTGCTACTTACTACTACTTACTGCTAGTCCTTGCTATTTACTGCTAGTTACTACTAGTCCCTACTACTTACTGCTAGTCCCTGCTACTTACTGCTATTTACTACTAGTCCCTGCTACTTACTACTAGATCCTGCCACATACTGCTACTTACTGCTAGTCCCTGCCACTTACTGCTACTTGCTACTAGTCCCTGCTACTTACTGCTATTTACTACTAGTCCCTGCTACTTACTGCTAGTCCCTGCTACCTATTTCTACTTACTGCTAGTCCCTGCTGCTTACTACCACTTACTGCTAGTCCCTGCTGCTTACTGCTAGTCCCTGCTACTTTCTGCTAGTCCCTGCTACTTTCTGCTAGTCCCTACTACTTACTGCTGCTTACTGCTAGTCCCTACTACTTACTGCTAGTCCCTGCTACTTACTGCTAGTCCCTGCTACTTACTGCTAGTCCCTGCTGCTTACTACTACTTACTGCTAGTCCCTGCTGCTTACTGCTAGTCCCTGCTACTTTCTGCTAGTACCTACTACTTACTACTAGTCCCTGCTGCTTACTACTAGTCCCTGCTGCTTACTACTACTTACTGCTAGTCCCTGCTGCTTACTGCTATTCCCTGCTACTTACTGCTAGTCCCTGCTGCTTACTGCTAGTCCCTACTACTTACTGCTGCTTACTACTAGTCCCTGCTGCTTACTACTAGTTACTGCTAGTCCCTGCTACTTACTACTGGTCCCTGCTACCTATTGCTACTTTCTGCTAGTCCCTGCTACTTACTGCTAGTCCCTACTACTTACTGCTAGTCCCTGCTGCTTACTACTACTTACTGCTAGTCCCTGCTGCTTTCTGCTAGTACCTACTACTTACTGCTAGTCCCTGCTGCTTACTGCTATTCCCTGCTACTTACTACTAGTCCCTGCTACTTACTGCTACTTACTGCTAGTCCCTGCTGCTTACTGCTAGTCCCTACTACTTACTGCTGCTTACTACTAGTCCCTGCTGCTTACTACTACTTACTGCTAGTCCCTACTACTTACTGCTGCTTACTACTAGTCCCTGCTGCTTACTACTACTTACTGCTAGTCCCTGCTACTTACTGCTGGTCCCTGCTACCTATTGCTACTTTCTGCTAGTCCCTACTACTTACTGCTAGTCCCTGCTGCTTACTGCTAGTCCCTGCTGCTTACTACTACTTACTGCTAGTCCCTGCTACCTATTGCTACTTACTGCTAGTCCCTGCTGCTTACTGCTACTTTCTGCTAGTCCCTACTTACTGCTAGTCCCTGCTACTTACTGCTAGCCCCTGCTACTTCCCTCCACTTACTGCTAGTCCCTGCTACTTACTGCTAGTTCCTGCTACTTACTGCTAGTCCCTGCTACTTACTGCTAGTCCCTGCTACTTACTGCTAGTCCCTGCTACTTACTGCTGCTTACTGCTAGTCCCTGCTACTTTCTGCTAGTCCCTGCTACTTTCTGCTAGTCCCTACTACTTACTGCTAGTCCCTACTTACTGCTAGTCCCTGCTACTTACTGCTAGTCCCTGCTGCTTACTACTACTTACTGCTAGTCCCTGCTGCTTACTGCTAGTCCCTGCTACTTTCTGCTAGTCCCTGCTGCTTACTACTAGTCCCTGCTGCTTACTACTAGTCCCTGCTGCTTACTACTACTTACTGCTAGTCCCTGCTGCTTACTGCTATTCCCTGCTACTTACTGCTAGTCCCTGCTGCTTACTGCTAGTCCCTACTACTTACTGCTGCTTACTACTAGTCCCTGCTGCTTACTACTAGTTACTGCTAGTCCCTGCTACTTACTACTGGTCCCTGCTACCTATTGCTACTTTCTGCTAGTCCCTGCTACTTACTGCTAGTCCCTACTACTTACTGCTAGTCCCTGCTGCTTACTACTACTTACTGCTAGTCCCTGCTGCTTTCTGCTAGTACCTACTACTTACTACTAGTCCCTGCTGCTTACTACTACTTACTGCTAGTCCCTGCTGCTTACTGCTATTCCCTGCTACTTATTACTACTTACTGCTAGTCCCTGCTACTTACTACTAGTCCCTGCTACTTACTGCTACTTACTGCTAGTCCCTGCTGCTTACTACTACTTACTGCTAGTCCCTACTACTTACTGCTGCTTACTACTAGTCCCTGCTGCTTACTACTACTTACTGCTAGTCCCTGCTACTTACTGCTGGTCCCTGCTACCTATTGCTACTTTCTGCTAGTCCCTGCTACTTACTGCTAGTCCCTACTACTTACTGCTAGTCCCTGCTGCTTACTGCTAGTCCCTGCTGCTTACTGCTAGTCCCTGCTGCTTACTACTACTTACTGCTAGTCCCTGCTGCTTACTGCTAGTCCCTGCTACCTATTGCTACTTACTGCTAGTCCCTGCTACCTATTGCTACTTACTGCTAGTCCCTGCTGCTTACTGCTACTTTCTGCTAGTCCCTACTTACTGCTAGTCCCTGCTACGTACTGCTAGCCCCTGCTACTTCCCTCCACTTACTGCTAGTCCCTGCTACTTACTGCTAGTTCCTGCTACTTACTGCTAGTCCCTGCTACTTACTGCTAGTCCCTGCTACTTACTGCTAGTCCCTGCTACTATCTACTACTTACTGATAGCAGGAACCATCAGTAAGTAGTAGAAAGTAGCAGTAAGTAGTAGTAAGTAACAGTAAGAAACAGGGACTAGTAGTAAGTAACAGTAAGTAGCAGGAACTAGTAGTAAGTAGGAGTAGGTAGCAGGGACTAGCAGTAAGTAGCAGTAACTACTTACTGCTACTTACTGATAGTTTCTGCTACTTACTGATACTAAAAGCATCACTGCTCACCCTTTTGTCATACAGTCCCATGTAAAAGCATAATTCTTCTCTCCACTGCCCCTGCCATCATGCAGTCCCACGTAAGCACACCCGTCTTCTCTCCTTTCTATCATGCAGTTCCATTCTTTACTACCACTCTCGGTTCACCATCTTCATGGGCTCCCATTACCTACATAGAGCACAGACCTGTAATATGAGCCCCCACCCCCTCCTCAGAGAAGTCCCTCCCCCTTCCGTGACATCATACCTACCACGAGCAGCTCCATTCTAGACACTAATATGAGGTATCAGGGCTTGGGGACAGTGGGGGCGGGAGATAGAGGTTTCTCCTGCCCGCTGTCATCATGTAAGTTCCGGGGCCGGGGCAGCATGTGGCCCCTGCTTGGCTACAATAGTGAAGCTGGCAATTGCTATAAATAGATGGACTCTGGAGGAAGCAGTTTGGGCCCTCCTCTACGGAACGCCGGGGGTTGCCGCATCCATCTTCAGGCACCACCGCAGAAAATCTACAGCTCTGAGTGTATATATTATGTTTAACCAGAAGCTCATAATTAATTGATCATCAAAAAGTGTGATAAGCTTTATAAAACCTGAAGTTTTGGCAGTTTGCTGGTCTGGAGTATTCAGCTGTGTGTTAACACAATGCTAAGGAGAAAAATATCAGCATTGATCTTGAGAAGCAATCCTTCCTGCCCAGGAAGGACGGATCGTCAGGAGAAAAACTGAACAAGTATGGCTTGTGTGGAAGGGTTGTCAGAAGAAAGCCTCTTTGGAAAGACAAGACCAAAGTGGAGATTTTCCAGCATAATGCACAGAGCTGTGTCCTGTGAAAGCCAGATATCAGCACAAACCCGTCATATCGACTGTGGAGCACAGTGGTGGAGGGGGAGGATTTGGGCTTGTTCTGCAGCCACAGGACCCGGATACTCCGTAGTCACTGACTGGACCATGAAGTCTTCTGTATAGTATTGTAGAGTCAGATGTGAGGCCGTCTATACAAGAGATAAAGCTGGGTCCAAACTGGGTCATGTGACAGGACAATAACCCGAGCACTGTTTCTTGTTCATCTGAGGTTGGATTTACCAAATTTTAAGACCTTCTAAAGAGCAGATTTTTTTTTTTTTATGTCCTGATACATAAAGCCAGAGAGTGCGGGATCATCTCACACCTCCTGCAGCTTTCCTGACCTCCCATTCTAACCAGGTCATTCATATGGATTTGCTCCCCCCCATTTCTTCCACTCTTCTTTTTCTACAAAATTTTCGAACTTGTCTTTGGTATTTTTTGCCCCTTCATGAAGAAGATAGTTTATGAGGTCAGACCCAACTTGCCATCTCCCCTCTAGTTCATCCCTTGGATGCTGGATGGGGTTGAGGTCGGAGCTCTGTGCAGCAGCTCAAGTTCTTCTAAATGTTTTTCACACAAAAAAAAAAAAAAAAAAAAAAAAAAAACGCATTACAACTACAGTATATGGATCCCAAACAAAAAAAATTATGAAATACTGATGAATAAATACATTCCCCATCAATAATCTCCTAGAGCACAGGCCAAACAGATCCCATAGCTAGACCACAGACACTTACACAGGTCCCTTGTTGCAGCCTTACACAACATGTATAGGATGTATATAGAACTCTATATACCAGATCCAGTGACCCACAATCCTATAGCAGATCTAGTGACCCACAATGCAGTCCCAGATCCAGTAACCAACAATGTGATACCAGATCCAGTAACCCACAATAAGACTTCTCCTACATTGCTCCCGATTCTTGGTTGTCGTGATCCACAACAATCATATTGACTGTCATGGTGGTCCCTGGTGCCTGCGCTGATAAAATACACCTCATTCTTCTCACAACGTGCCGCCATCTCCTGAAAAAGTGCCAACTGCACAACGCCACATTATTAAAGTAAAACAAGAGGGTGAAGGGTCGTGGCTCATCCCCTGACAACTCAGCAGGTTCCTGACCCCGACTCCCCCCTTCATTAACTGCAGATATTTGTACTTAGTAATGTCATACAATGGCACCTTTACATTATATGACACCTTAATAATAATAATAATAAATAAATTTTATTTATATACAATACAGACCAAACATTTGGACACACCTTCTCATTCCAAGAGTTTTCTGTATTTTCATGACTATAAAAATTGTAGATTCCCACTGAAGGCATCAAAACTATGAATTAGCACATGTGGAATTATAGACTTACCAAAAAAGTGTGAAACAACTGAAAATATGTCTTATATTCTAGGTTCTTCAAAGTAGCCACCTTTTGCTTTGATTACTGCTTTGCACACTCTTGGCATTCTCTTGATGAGCTTCAAGAGGTAGTCACCTGAAATGGTTTTCACTTCACAGGTGTGCCCTGTCAGGTTTAATAAGTGGGATTTCTTGCCTTATAAATGGGGTTGGGACCATCAGTTGTGTTGTTCAGAAGTCAGGTGGATACACAGCTGATCGTCCTACTGAATGGAGTGTTAGAATTTGTATTATGGCAAGAAAAAAGCAGCTAAGTAAAGAAAAACGAGTGGCCATCATTACTTTAAGAAATGAAGGTCAGTCAGTCCGAAAAATTGGGAAAACTTTGAAAGTGTCCCCAAGTGCAGTGGCCAAAACCATCAAGCGCTACAAAGAAACTGGCTCACATGAGGACCGCCCCAGGAAAGGAAGACCAAGAGTCACCTCTGCTGCGGAGGATAAGTTCATCTGAGTCACCAGCCTAAGAAATCGCAGGTTAACAGCAGCTCAGATTAGAGACCAGGTCAATGCCACACAGAGTTCTAGCAGCAGACACATCTCTACAACAACTGTTAAGAGGAGACTGTGTGCAGCAGGCCTTCATGGTAAAATAGCTGCTAGGAAACCACTGCTAAGGACAGGCAACAAGCAGAAGAAGAACACAAGGAATGGACATTAGACCTGTGGAAATCTGGGCTTTGGTCTGATGAGTCCAAATTTGAGATCTTTGGTTCCAACCACCGTGTCTTTGTGCGACGCAGAAAAGGTGAAGGAATGGACTCTACATGCCTGGTTCCCACCGTGACGCATGGAGGAGGAGGTGTGATGGTGTGGGGGGGCTTTGCTGGTGACACTGGTGGGGATTTATTCTGAACCAGCATGGTTACCACAGCATCTTGCAGCGGCATGCTATTCCATCCGGTTTGCGTTTAGTTGGACCAACAGGACAATGACCCCAAACACCTCCAGACTGTGTAAGGGCTATGTGACCAAGAAGGAGAGTGATGGGGTGCTACGCCAGATGACCTGGCCTCCACAGTCACCAGACCTGAACCCAATCCAGATGGTTTGGGGTGAGCTGGACCGCAGAGTGAAGGCAAAAGGGCCAACAAGTGCTAAGCATCTCTGGGAACTCCTTCAAGACTGTTGGAAGACCATTTCAGGTGACTACCTCTTGAAGCTCATCAAGAGAATGCCAAGAGTGTGCAAAGCAGTAATCAAAGCAAAAGGTGGCTACTTTGAAGAACCTAGAATATAAGACATATTTTCAGTTGTTTCACACTTTTTTGTTAAGTATATAATTCCACATGTGGTAATTCATAGTTCTGATGCCTTCAGTGTGAATCTACAATTTTTATAGTCATGAAAATACAGAAAACTCTTGGAATGAGAAGAAGGTGTGGCCAAACTTTTGGTCTGTACTGTAGTACATACATTATATACACACAGTACACGTATATAGCACATACATTATATACACTCAGTACACGTATATAGTACATACATTATATACACACACAGTACAAATATATAGTACATATATTATATACACACAGTACAAGTATATAGTACATACATTATATACACACACAGTACATGTATATAGTACATACATTAGAGGTAGAGGAGGTGACACAACAGCTTACAATCTATGAGGTAGAGGAGGTGACACAAGAGCTTACAATCTATGAGGTAGAGGAGGTGACACAAGAGCTTACAATCTATGAGGTAGAGGTGACACAAGAGCTTACAATCTATGAGGTAGAGGAGGTGACACAGGAGGTAGCAGGGGTGATATAGGAGGTAGCAGGGGCGGCATCGGAGGTAGCATTGCTTATACAATGGTCAGACAATTGTGTAATAGAGGTTACTGCCATTACACATACACTGTGTTCCAAATTATTATACAAATAATTTTCTCATATTTTCCAAAATTACCTATATGAATTGCAGTCATTGTAATTTTCCAGTCATCAACTATTTGAGTATAATTGAAAGGTTTTTGAACAAACTGCCTATGATAACAGTATATTTAAAAAAAATAAATAAACACTCAAAATGCATGTTTCAAATTATTATGCACAGCAGAATTTGCAACATTTTTATTAAGAACAAAAAAATGGTCATTGTGAAATTCTAAGCATTAGCAGGTTATTACAAACTGAAATCAAACAATTTTCAAGCCAAAACTTTATTCGAGGTGATGTTACATTTGCACATAGGACCCCTTGGTGGAAAGAAGCTTCTGAACTCTCTCCATTGAATTTGTCAGTTTTTGGATGGTTTCTGCTTCAATTGTTTTGCATGAGGACAGAATCCCTTCCCAGAGCTGTTGCTTAGATGAGAACTGCCTCCCGCCATCATAGACACTCCTTTAGATGATGCTCCAGAGGTTCTCAATGGGGTTGAGGTCAGGGGAGCATGGGGGCCACACCATAAGTTTGTCCCCTTTTATGCTCATAGCAGCCAGAGATGCAGATGTGTTATTTGCAGCATGAGACGGTGCATTATCAGGCATGAAAATGATCTTTCTGCGGAATGCATGGTTCTTCTTCTTGAACCATGGCAGGAAGTGCTGTTTGAGAAACTCCACATACATTATGGAGTTCATCTTTACCCCTTCAGGGATCCTAAAGGGGCCGACAATCTCTCTCCCCATGATTCCAGCCCAAAACATTACTCCACCTCCTCCTTGTTGGCGCCGTAGCCGTGTTTGCATGGGGTGTCCATCAACAAGCCATCCTCCACTCCATCCATCTGGACCATCGAGCGTTGCACGGCACTCATCGGTCTTCATGTATTGTTTGGCCCACTGGAGCCGTTTCTGCTTGTGTGCAGTGGATAGAGGAGGTGACAGGATGGCTTACACACAGCTGCAAACCTCTGAAGGACCCGCATCTTGTTGTTCGGGGGACGTTGGAGGCGCCATCAGCTTCAAAAACGTGTCTGCTGCTATTACAAGGCATTTTTGAAACTGCTCTTTTAACCTGACGTAATTGCCTGTTGGAAAGAGTCCTCAATTTTCCCTTATCAGCACGCACACGTGTGTGCTGGGAATCAGCTACATACTTCTTGATTGTGCGATGATCACGATGAAGTGTCTTGGCAATGTTGATTGCAGTCATGCCTTGACCTAAACACTCCACAATTTGTTGCTTCTCAGCAGCCGACACATCCTTTTTCTTTCCCATTTTGGCTGAAAATGTAGGCTGCTTAATAATGTGGGACAGCCTTCTTAAGTAGTCTTGCCTTTAATTGGACACACCTGCCAAACTAATTAGCACAGGTGTCTGCAATTGCTTTCAGTGATATAAAGAGCCCTGACACACATCACCATCAATGAGTTTAACTGACAAACAAAAAAATTCTTACCTTATCACTCCTAAACACTTTTTGCATAATAATTTGGAACACAGTGTATATAAAGCTGTAGGAGCCGTCACCAGTCGTGTCCTGTAACGTGCAGACGGTGCCCGGACATATAAAGTTAGTCTGATACGGCCTCATATCCTGTGAGGTAACGCGGGAGCGTGAACAGAGGGTTCTACTATGGAAGGTTTTACATTACGACATGTGATCGGCCTGTCTGATAAGATGTGTCTTTAGTTTACGCTTGAAGCTGTGGAAATTGGGGGTTAATCTGATAGTCCGGGATAGAACATTCCAGAGAAGTGGTGCAGCTCGGGAGAAGTCTTGTATACGAGCGTGGGAGGTTCTCATAATAGAGGATGTTAGTCTTAGGTCATTGAGTGAGCGGAGAGTACGGGTTGGGCGATAGAGATGAGGGAGGAAATGTAGGGAGGTGCAGCATTATGGAGAGCCTTGTGGAGGAGGGGGAGAAGTTTTTATTGTATTCTCTATTGAATAGGCAGCCAATGTAGTGACCAGCACAGACCAGAGGCCTCGCTGTAGTGACCGGCACAGACCGGAGGCCTCGCTGTAGCGTCTAGACCAGGGGTAGGCAGCTTTTTTTGTTCAGTGTGCCGATTTTAATTTAAAAAAAAAAAAAAAATCGAAGATGAGGTACTCGGAGTGCCGGTCAATAATTGTAAGTTTGACGACCCCTAAACTAAAGTCATATACCACAAACCATAACACAGAAGTGCTGCCACCAGATGCTTTAGGACACATGCGCTTACTGCTATTTGCTGGGCGCTCCTGTACTTTCCGATTAGAAGCAATGAAAGTCCATGTGCAGCCCCCAATTAGTGGTAAATGTGTCCAGGAGCACCGTATGGCGGCACCTTATGGTGAATACACTATGTATCTGGATTCAGCTATATTCTTAGGCCACTGGAACTTTTACTTCAATGTAAAACTGCGTTCACATGGTGCATTTTTGCACAAAAAAAATGCCTGTGTTTTCTGTGCAAAAACACATCCTTAATGCATAAAACACACCGTTATACAGAATAATGTCCCATAGTGACCCCTGCACAAGGTATTATATCCCATAACAGCCTCTGCACACCGTATTATGTCACATAGTGACCCCTGCACACGATATTAGGTCCCATAGCAGCCTCTGCACATGGTATTAGGTCCCATAGCGGTCCCTGCATACGGTATCAGGTCCCATAGCAGCCCCTGCACACGGTATCAGGTCCTATAGCGGTCCCTGCACACGGTATTAGGTCCCATAGCGGTCCCCGCACACGGTATTAGGTCCCATAGCGGTCCCTGCACACGGTATTAGGTCCCATAGCGGTCCCCGCACATGGTATTAGGTCCTATAGCGGTCCCCGCACACGGTATTAGGTCCTATAGCGGTCCCCACTCACGGTATAATGTCCCATAGCTCTCAGACTTCCGAGTACAGTAAGTGCAGGACCAAGAGAGGGGACAAACATAAAAAAACAATGAACTCACCATTCCACGCTCCGCAGCCGCTCTGTTCTCTTCGGCGCGTCTGCCGCTGATTGGGTCTCTGGGGTCATGTCGTTTAATGACGTATGCGTAATGACGCCAGACGTGACCCCTGTCAGCTGTCAGAAGTGCCAGCAGATCGCACAGCCGCCGCGTAGCGCAGGGAACAAGGTGAGTATCATTGTTTTTTATGTTTCTTCACTTCTAAGTCTCCGCTTATTATACTGGGGGTTAGAAGAGACCCCACAGTATAATAATAGCAGTTTCGTTTCGGCTGTGTTTGGTCCGATCGAAGCTGCTGGGTGAGGACTCCGCTGCCGTGCCAGGGGAATAAGCATCGCGTGCCACTCTTGGCACGCGTGCCAGGGGTTGCCAACCCCTGGTCTAGACTGATAGATGAGCCTGGCCACCGAATTCAGAATAGATTGTAGTGGGGAGAGTTTAGTAAGGGGAAGACGGATTAGTAAGGAGTTACAGTAGTCAAGGCGAGAGTGAATCAGGGCAACAATAAGTGTCTTTAGTGTATCTGTGGTAAGGAAAGGGAGGATTCTGGAGATGTCTTTGAGGTGGAGATGACATGAGCGTGCCAGTGATTGGATATGGGGGGTGAAGGAAAGGTCTGAGTCAGACATAGCCCCGAGGCAGCGGGCATACTGCCTAGGAGTTATGGTAAGGCCGGAGACTGCAATGGAGATATCAGGGACAGATCTACTAGATGGAGGAAACAGCAGTAATTCAGTCTTTGAGAGATTCAGTTTCAGATAGAGAGAAGACATGATATTAGAGACAGCAGAGAGACAGTCACTGGTGTTCTGTATTAGTGCAGGGGTGATGTCACGGGATGACGTATATAAATTGGGTGTCATCGGCATAAAGATGGTACCGGAAGCCAAACCTAGTGATGTTTGTCCAATGGGGACTGTGTAGAGGGAGAAGAGCAGGGGACCTAGGACCGAGCCCTGAGGAACCCCTATGGCAAGGGGGAGAGGGGAAGAAACAGAGCCAGCAAATGATACACAGAAAGTGCGGTCAGAGAGATAAGAGGAGAACCAGGAGAGACCGATGTCTGTGAGGCCGACAGAGCGGAGCATAGTGAGGAGGAGTTGATGGTCAACAGTGTCAAATGCTGCTGAGAGATCTAGAAGAATAAGAAGAGAGAAGTCACCTTTGGATTTAGCCTTCAGGAGATCATTGGGGACTTTTGTGAGGGCTGTTTCAGCAGTGTGGAAGACAGATTGTAAGGGGTCAAGAAGAGTTAGCAGAAAGCGGATTAAACAAGAATAGACTTAGCATTCCAAGATTTTGGAGATAAAAAGGTTGGTTAGAGACAGGTCGATAGTTAGCAGCACAGGATGGGTCAAGGGAGGATTTCTTCAGTAGTAGGGTTATGACGGCATGTTTGAAAGAGGATGGGAAAATTCCAGAAGAAAGAGAGAGGTTAAATATTTTAGTATGGGAAGTTGTAACAGCAGGAGACAGAGACTGGAGAAGGTGTGAGGGGAAAGGATCACTACTACAGGTCGTAGGGCGAGAAGAAGAAAGTAGCTGAGATACTTCCTCCTCTGTAACAGGTTCAAAAGATGAGAATGAACAGTCTGAAGTGCGGGTGGGGAGGGGGTCAGTGCCACCTGGGGATTGGGCAGTTATTTCCTGACGGATCTTATCAATTTTATCATGGAAATAAGTGGCCAGGTCATCTGCGCTAAGGTCTGTGAATGGCGTCTGCACCTTGGGAGTGAGTAAGCAGTGAAAAGTTTCAAAGAGCCTTTTAGGGTTACAGGAGAGAGAAGATATGAGAGCGGTGAAATAGGCTTGTTTGGCTAGGTGAAGGGCAGAATTATAGGTTTTAAGCATAAATTTAAAGTGGAGGACGTCTGCAGGTGTACGTGATTTTCTCCACAGACGTTCAGCACCCCTAGAGCACCGCTGAAGAAAACGTGTCTGTGGCATATGTGCCAGGGTTGCTGCCTCCTGCGTCTAACCTTTTGAGTGGAGGGGGAGGGGGAAGCCGCCTCATCCAATGCACTCTTAAGGGTTTCATTATAGTGACTGGTGGCCAGATTGGGGCAGGACAGTGAAGAGATGGGGGACAGAGAGGACTGTAGAGTATCTGAGAGGTGCTGGGTGTTAATAGCACGTAAATTCCTATATGTATGATGAGTAGGTGTGTCCTGTGAAGGAGAGAAAGCACTGATGGTGAGAGACAGAAGGTTATGGTCAGAGAGTGGCAGAGAAGAGTTAGTAAATTTAGAAACTGAGAAGTCGATGGAAGACAAGATCAATGGTGTTGCCATCGACATGTGTGGCGGAAGAAGAAAGTTGTGAAAGACCAAAAGACGTGGTTATTGAGAGAAACTGAGGCAGCTGGGGAGACAGGGGCGTCAGTGGGAGACAGGGGTGTCAGTGGGGATGTTACAGTCACCCATGATGAGGGGAGGAATTTCACTGGATAAAAAGAGGGGAAGCCAAGAAGCGAAGTGATCCAGAAATTGGTAGGGTGAGCCGGGAGGACAGTAGATCACAGCTACACGTAAGGAGAGTGGGCGGAAAAGTCTGATAGCATGGACCTCAAATGAGGGGAATGTGAGTGAGGGTACCGGTGGGATGGCCTGAAAAGTGCACTGCGGTGACAGAAGTAACCCTACCCCTCCACACTTCCTGTTGTCAGGCCTAGAGGTATGTGAAAATTATTGGCCACCATAAGACAGAGCAGCAGGGGAGGCCGTATCAGACTGCTGGATCCAGGGGTCAGTAAGGGCGAGCAGGATGAGAGATTTACTGAGGAATAAGCCATTAATATATTCTAGTTTGTTACACACTGAGCGAGTGTTCCAGAGAGAACAGTTAAAAGAGACAGGAGAAAGATAAGGAGAGGGAACACAGTACATATTGATTAGGTTTGTAGGATTCCTGTGTGTAGGAAGAGGAAAAATTAGGGAGAGAAGGAGGGCCAGGGTTTGGAGAGATGTCCCCAGCAGCTAGGAGGAGCAAAATGGACAGAGACAGAAGGTGGTTCAGTGATTTATGTGGAGGTTTAGGTTTGGTTTCACTGCTAAAAGCAGTATAGGGATTAGGGTGGTTGAAGAGAGTGAAAAGTGTGTGAGAGCTGTACATGGGAAAAGGTAGAAGAGAAGGACTGATATGTATAGTGTACACTGGCGGTAGAGATGGAGGAGAGGACTGATATGTATAGTGTACACTGGTGGTAGAGATGGAGGAGAGGACTGATATGTATAGTGTACACTGGCGGTAGAGATGGAGGAGAGAGGACTGATATGTATAGTGTACACTGGCGGTAGAGATGGAGGAGAGAGGACTGATATGTACAGTGTACACTGGCGATAGAGATGGAGGAGAGGACTGATATGTATAGTGTACACTGGCGGTAGAGATGGAGGAGAGAGGACTGATATGTATAGTGTACACTGGCGGTAGAGATGGAGGAGAGAGGACTGATATGTACAGTGTACACTGGCGATAGAGATGGAGGAGAGGACTGATATGTATAGTGTACACTGGCGGTAGAGATGGAGGAGAGGACTGATATGTATAGTGTACACTGGCGGTAGAGATGGAGGAGAGGACTGATATGTATAGTGTACACTGGCGGTAGAGATGGAGGGGAGTTCTGCAGGAAGACAATTGCTAACATAGTCAGTGACAGTGCTGCTCTATCATACCATGTGATAAAGCTTGTTGTTTTGGGTATGAGTTTACCTGGTGATCTTCCATGGCTGACCTGTCTTGTGCCCTGTCTCAGTGCCATGTATAAGTGCACTTCGGTTAAGATGGATTCTGCATTAGAAAATGCCCCCTGCATTGGAAATGCTTCCCCCATAAGCTGCAGCTACTTATATAGGGATGCAGAGCTTCATAACTAGCACTAATTTAAGTCATTAACCAATCAACAAACTGTGACACATGAGGAGACTGGGCTATCTACACTGTGTTCCAAATTATTATGCAAAAAGTGTTTAGGAGTGATAGGTAAGAATTTTTTTGTTTGTCAGTTAAACTCATTGATGGTGATGTGTGTCAGGGCTCTTTATATCACTGAAAGCAATTGCAGACACCTGTGCTTACTTTGGCAGGTGTGTCCAATTAAAGGCAAGACTACTTAAGAAGGCTGTCCCACATTATTAAGCAGCCTACATTTTCAGCCAAAATGGGAAAGAAAAAGGATGTGTCGGCTGCTGAGAAGCAACAAATTGTGGAGTGTTTAGGCCAAGGCATGACTACAATCAACATTGCCAAGATACTTCATCGTGATCATCGCACAATCAAGAAGTATGTAGCTGATTCACAGCACACACGTGTGCGTGCTGATAAGGGAAAATTGAGGACTCTTTCCAACAGGCAATTACGTCAGGTTAAAAGAGCAGCTTCAAAAATGCCGTGTCATAGCAGCAGACAAGTTTTTGAAGCTGCTGGTGCCTCCAATGTCCCCTGAACAACAAGATGCAGGGTCCTTCAGAGGTTTGCAGCTGTGTGTAAGCCATCCTGTCACCTCCTCTATCCACTGCACACAAGCAGAAACGGCTCCAGTGGGCCAAACAATACATGAAGACCGATGAGTGCCGTGCAACGCTCGATGGTCCAGATGGATGGAGTGGAGGATGGCTTGTTGATGGACACCCCATGCAAACACGGCTACGGCGCCAACAAGGAGGAGGTGGAGTAATGTTTTGGGCTGGAATCATGGGGAGAGAGATTGTCGGCCCCTTTAGGATCCCTGAAGGGGTAAAGATGAACTCCATAATGTATGTGGAGTTTCTCAAACATCACTTCCTGCCATGATTCAAGAAGAAGAACCATGCATCCCGCAGAAAGATCATTTTCATGCCTGATAATGCACCGTCTCATGCTGCAAATAACACATCTGCATCTCTGGCTGCTATGGGCATAAAAGGGGACAAACTTATGGTGTGGCCCCCATGCTCCCCTGACCTCAACCCCATTGAGAACCTCTGGAGCATCATCTAAAGGAGTGTCTATGATGGCGGGAGGCAGTTCTCATCTAAGCAACAGCTCTGGGAGGGGATTCTGTCCTCATGCAAAACAATTAAAGCAGAAACCATCCAAAAACTGACAAATTCAATGGCCGAGAGAGCTCAGAAGCTTCTTTCCAACAAGGGGTCCTATGTGCAAATGTAACATCACCTCAAATAAAGTTTTGGCTTGAAAACTGTTTGATTTCAGTTTGTAATAACCTGCTAATGCTTAGAATTTCACAATGACCATTTTTTTGTTCTTAATAAAAATGAAAAGGTTGCAAATTCTGCTGTGCATAATAATTTAGAACATGCATTTTGAGTGTTTATTTTTTTTTTTTTTTTTTTAAATATACTGTTATCATAGGCAGTTTGTTAAAAAACCTTTCAATTATACTCGAATAGTTGATGACTGGAAAATTACAATGACTGCAATTCATATAGGTAATTTTGGAAAATATGAGAAAATATTATTTGCATAATAATTTGGAACACAGTGTAGTTACAAATACACTGACCAGAGAACTATCATAAAATCACTGAGCATTAAAAGACTGACACTAGTACAGATAAGGACACATGGGAGTGCAAAAAATACAGGCTGGATGAAATTCTAGGATAGGAGATGGGTTCAATAGAATATGTACCATTATTGTATGGCACCTTTATATTATAGGACACCATTACATTATAGGGCACCTTTATATTGTGTGACTGTTACATTACAGTGCATTCTGTCCTTTTGAAAGTTTGGAGGTATGTAAATGCAGGGTAGTGATAAGCCCCTCCCCTCTTGACCTCTATAGAGATAAGCTCCTCCCCTCTGGGTCTCTCTAGTGAAAAGATCCGCACCTTTAAGCCTCTATAGTGATAAGCTCCTCTCTGTTGTGGTGTGCGCAGAGCCTGGCATACTATAGTCATGGGTCAGATTGTGGTGTGCGCAGAGCCTGGCATACTATAAGTCATGGGTCAGATTGTGGTGTGCTCAGAGCCTGGCATACTATAGTCATGGGTCAGATTGTGGTGTGCGCAGAGCCTGGCATACTATAGTCATGGGTCAGATTGTGGTGTGCGCAGAGCCTGGCATACTATAGTCATGGGTCAGATTGTGGTGTGCGCAGAGCCTGGCATACTATAAGTCATGGGTCAGGTTGTGGTGTGCGCAGAGCCTGGCATACTATAGTCATGGGTCAGATTGTGGTGTGCGCAGAGCCTGGCATACTATATTCATGGGTCAGATTGTGGTGTGCGCAGAGCCTGGCATACTATAAGTCATGGGTCAGATTGTGGTGTGCGCAGAGCCTGGCATACTATAGTCATGGATCAGATTGTGGTGTGCGCAGAGCCTGGCATACTATAAGTCATGGGTCAGATTGTGGTGTGCGCAGAGCCTGGCATACTATAAGTCATGGGTCAGATTGTGGTGTGCGCAGAGCCTGGCATACTATAGTCATGGGTCAGATTGTGGTGTGCGCAGAGCCTGGCATACTATAAGTCATGGGTCAGATTGTGGTGTGCGCAGAGCCTGGCATACTATAAGTCATGGGTCAGATTGTGGTGTGCGCAGAGCCTGGCATACTATAAGTCATGGGTCAGATTGTGGTGTGCGCAGAGCCTGGCATACTATAGTCATGGGTCAGATTGTGGTGTGCGCAGAGCCTGGCATACTATAGTCATGGGTCAGATTGTGGTGTGCGCAGAGCCTGGCATACTATAGTCATGGGTCAGATTGTGGTGTGCGCAGAGCCTGGCATACTATAAGTCATGGGTCAGATTGTGGTGTGCGCAGAGCCTGGCATACTATAAGTCATGGGTCAGATTGTGGTGTGCGCAGAGCCTGGCATACTATAGTCATGGGTCAGATTGTGGTGTGCGCAGAGCCTGGCATACTATATTCATGGGTCAGATTGTGGTGTGCGCAGAGCCTGGCATACTATAAGTCATGGGTCAGATTGTGGTGTGCGCAGAGCCTGGCATACTATAAGTCATGGGTCAGATTGTGGTGTGCGCAGAGCCTGGCATACTATAGTCATGGGTCAGATTGTGGTGTGCGCAGAGCCTGGCATACTATATTCATGGGTCAGATTGTGGTGTGCGCAGAGCCTGGCATACTATAAGTCATGGGTCAGATTGTGGTGTGCGCAGAGCCTGGCATACTATAAGTCATGGGTCAGATTGTGGTGTGCGCAGAGCCTGGCATACTATATTCATGGGTCAGATTGTGGTGTGCGCAGAGCCTGGCATACTATATTCATGGGTCAGATTGTGGTGTGCGCAGAGCCTGGCATACTATAGTCATGGGTCAGATTGTGGTGTGCGCAGAGCCTGGCATACTATATTCATGGGTCAGATTGTGGTGTGCGCAGAGCCTGGCATACTATAAGTCATGGGTCAGATTGTGGTGTGCTCAGAGCCTGGCATACTATAAGTCATGGGTCAGATTGTGGTGTGCTCAGAGCCTGGCATACTATAGTCATGGGTCAGATTGTGGTGTGCTCAGAGCCTGGCATACTATAGTCATGGATCAGATTGTGGTGTGCGCAGAGCCTGGCATACTATAGTCATGGATCAGATTGTGGTGTGCGCAGAGCCTGGCATACTATAGTCATGGGTCAGATTGTGGTGTGCGCAGATCCTGGCATACTATAGTCATGGGTCAGATTGTGGTGTGCTCAGAGCCTGGCATACTATAAGTCATGGATCAGATTGTGGTGTGCGCAGAGCCTGGCATACTATAGTCATGGGTCAGATTGTGGTGTGCGCAGAGCCTGGCATACTATAGTCATGGATCAGATTGTGGTGTGCGCAGAGCCTGGCATACTATAAGTCATGGGTCAGATTGTGGTGTGCGCAGAGCCTGGCATACTATAGTCATGGGTCAGATTGTGGTGTGCGCAGAGCCTGGCATACTATAAGTCATGGGTCAGATTGTGGTGTGCGCAGAGCCTGGCATACTATAAGTCATGGATCAGATTGTGGTGTGCGCAGAGCCTGGCATACTATAGTCATGGGTCAGATTGTGGTGTGCGCAGAGCCTGGCATACTATAAGTCATGGGTCAGATTGTGGTGTGCGCAGAGCCTGGCATACTATAAGTCATGGGTCAGATTGTGGTGTGCGCAGAGCCTGGCAGGGAATGATGTCATTCCAGGGAGGTCCTTTCTCGTTCTGGTCCTCACGTTGATGCTATAGGGGAGGGCGGAGAGGCTCAGCTGCTTCAGCACATTCATCCCTGGCTGCTGCTGCTACTGGAATAATAAGGCTTCATCTGTAGGATCTGACATTGGGCTAATCCCTGCAGCCCCCTCATCCTCAGCTGCCCCCATGTGACTCTGACTGACAGGCGCACACATCTGGCCATCCGTCTATTGTCTGTCTGCTGATTTTTCCCTTCAATGGTCGCGGAGAGAAGGGCAGGAGCCTGCAGCTCAATGCCGCCTGTGCTCCTCTGTCTGCTCCTCCTGCTCCGGGTAAGACAACTCCCATCATCCACTGTGTGTACTCAGGGGCATTGTTATTACCCAACCCTTTTTACCCCATAACCTTGTGTGTTATTTCCCATGTCACCACTGTCTTCTGTGTTAGCTTGTATTGGCCCTGGACATAAGTAGGATGGCTGGCAGTGATGGGTATAGAAAGGAGGGCATGGAGGTGCCCATTATATGTGACTCTGGTCACCTACCCCCCTGACAGGGTGATATCAGAATCATCATATTTATCATTGTGTATATTATTATAGTATCTTGAACTCAGGGACAAGGCCCAAGATCCCATACCAGATCCAGCGACCCACAATCCAATAGTAAACCCAGTGACCCACAATGCGATACCAGATCATATGACCCACAATCCAATAATAGACCCAGTGACCCACAATCCTATAGCAGATCTAGTGACCCACAATGCAGTCCCAGATCCAGTAACCCACAGTGTGATATCAGATCCAGTGACCCACAATAAGACTTCTCCTACATTGCTCCTGATTCTTGGTCGTCGTGATCCACAACAATCATATTGACTGTCATGGTGGTCCCTGGTGCCTGCGCTGATAAAATACACCTCATTCTTCTCACAACGTGCCGCCATCTCCTGAAAAAGTGCCAACTGCACAACTCCACATTATTAAAGTAAAACAAGAGGGTGAAGGGTCGTGGCTCATCCCCTGACAACTCAGCAGGTTCCTGACCCCGACTCCCCCCTTCATTAACTGCAGATATTTGTACTTAGTAATGTCATACAATATAAAGGTGTCCTATAATGTAAAGGTGCCATTGTATGACATTACTAAGTAATGAAGGGGGGAGTCGGGGGTCAGGAACCTGCTGAGTTGTCAGGGGATGAGCCACGACCCTTCACCCTCTTGTTTTACTTTAATAATGTGGAGTTGTGCAGTTGGCACTTTTTCAGGAGATGGCGGCACGTTGTGAGAAGAATGAGGTGTATTTTATCAGTGCAGGCCCCAGGGACCACCATGACAGTCAATATGATTGTTGTGGATCACGACAACCAAGAATCAGGAGCAATGTAGGAGAAATTTTACCCCAAAAACTCAGCCCCCGGTTGTGTCCCCCTATGCAGCAGAACATACTCTCCTCCATGGCCTTGCTGAACCCATCATTACCCCAGTGCTCTGCAGGAAGGATTACACAGTTTTTTTCCACTTTTTAGTAGTTTGGCCACTGATGATTTTTCCTTCTTGGGTCATGGGGTTGAGCAATACATTGTAAGTAGTAGAACTAGAAGGGCGGTACATCTGAGCAGCGCATGTAGTACAGGTAGAGGGCGGAGCAGCGCACGTAGTACAGGTAGAGAGCGGTATATCTGAGCACCACACGTAGTACAGGTAAAGGGCGGTACAGCGCATGTAGTACAGGTAGAGGGCGGTACAGCGCACGTAGTACAGGTAGAGGGCGGTGCACCGCACATAATACAGGTAGAGGGCGGTACAGTGCACATAGTACAGGTAGAGGGCGGTACAGTGCACATAGTACAGGTAGAGGGCGGTGCACCGCACGTAATACAGGTAGAGGGCGGTACAGTGCACATAGTACAGGTAGAGAGCGGTATATCTGAGCACCACACGTAGTACAGGTAGAGGGCGGTACAGTGCACATAGTACAGGTAGAGGGCGGTACAGTGCACATAGTACAGGTAGAGGGCGGTGCACCGCACGTAATACAGGTAGAGGGCGGTACAGTGCACATAGTACAGGTAGAGAGCGGTGCACCGCACGTAATACAGGTAGAGGGCGGTACAGTGCACATAGTACAGGTAGAGGGCGGTACAGTGCACGTAGTACAGGTAGAGGGCGGTGCACCGCACATAATACAGGTAGAGGGCGGTACAGTGCACATAGTACAGGTAGAGAGCGGTATATCTGAGCACCACACGTGGTACAGGTAAAGGGCGGTATAGTGCACGTAGTACAGGTAGAGAGTGGTACAGTGCACGTAGTACAGGTAGAGAGCGGTATATCTGAGCACCGCCCGTAATACAGGTAAAGGGCGGTGCACCGCACGTAATACAGGTAGAGGGCGGTGCACCGCACGTAATACAGGTAAAGGGCGGTGCACCGCACGTAATACAGGTAGAGGGCGGTGCACCGCACGTAATACAGGTAGAGGGCGGTGCACCGCACATAGTACAGGTAGAGGGCGGTGCACCGCACGTAATACAGGTAGAGGGCGGTGCACCGCACGTAATACAGGTAAAGGGCGGTACAGTGCACGTAGTACAGGTAGAGAGCGGTACAGATAGATAGAAGATGGTGAAGTCCATGGAGTAAAGAATAATATAATTGGGAACACTTGATAGATCCACTGACAGAATCAGGAATATGACACAGATGCAGTAATAAAAAGAATGGGGTTTTCCAGGGTCAGGGAATGATGATGTATCCTTAGTGTAGGTCACCACTATGAGCTGGACCCGACACCAGCACCGATCAGCTGTTTGTAGAAGCTGCAGCTTCTCCACTGAATACCTAGCACAGTGCTGTGCATTGCATAGTGGCTGAGTTTGGTACTGCAGCTAATTTCCTTTCAATTAAATAGGACTGAGTTGCATTCAGGCCATGTGAAGCGAGACTTATCTTAGCGCCACAGCCACTGCAAAGAGCTGATCGATGAGGGTGCCGGACGTCTGACTACATCAGTCTGATAGTAATAACCTATGGATATGTCATCAGTATAGTACTCCATGGAAACCATTTCAAGAACTCAATGGGGGACATTAATTATTCTCTTGATTAATAATTATCCTGAGCTAATTTTGTTAGTAATTAACCTGAGGTTTGGTTTGCAGACAAGTCAATTCACCCGGTCAAGAGTCACATCCACCTGCCGGCTCGGCTCAGTGCAGGGCGTACTAAAGAGGAGGTTACATGGTGGGGCTCAAAGAAATGGAGTATGTATTCATTTCCTAGGGTCCATTGGCAGCACACACAAGGGTTAATATCCCCTTGGGTACAATTAGAAGAATAATCAATTAATTAACCATGGACGGCCTACATAAGGCTGGAGAGACAGCACCACACTTGTATTGTAGGTAGCAGTGAATATATGTATACAATGGCTTGCAAAAGTCTTCACACCCCTTGAAGTCTTTCACATTTTGTCACAACCACAAACTTAAATGTATTTTCTTGAGATTTACAGTAATAACAATTATCTGATACTTTGTGTTTGGTTAAGTGGAAGGAAAATGATACAAGGTTATCAAAACTGTAATCCAATAAAAATCTGAAAAGTGTGACGTGTAAAAGTCTTCAGCCCCCTGTACTCTGATACCCCTAAATAAATTCCAGTGCACACAATTGCCATCAGAAGTCACTTAGTCCGGCTGTGTGTAATGTACTCTCAGTATAAATACACCTGTTCTGTGAGGGCCTCAGTGGTTTGTTACAGAACACTAGTGAACAAACAGCATCATGAAGACCAAGGAACTCACCAGAAAGCTCAGAGATAAAGTTGTGGAGAAGTTTAAAGCAGGGTTAAGTCACTGTGGAGGAGCTGCAGAAATCCTCAGGTACAGGGAGAATCTGTCCACAGGACAACTAGAAGCCACTGCGCATCCCACAAATCTGCCAATCTATATAGAAGAGCGGCAAGAAGGAAGCCATTGCTGTAAGAAAGACATAAGAAGTGGTGTCTGCAGTTTATGGCCACAAGCCATATAGGGGACACCGCAAACATGTGGAAGAAGGTGCTCTGCTCAGAGGAGACCAAAGGGGAACTTTTTGGCCTAAATACAAAGCGCTATGTGTGGTGGAAAAGTAATCCTGCTGATCCCCCTGAACACCCCGTCATCCCCACTGTGACACATAGGGGGCAGCATCATGCTGGGGGGGACAGGGAAACTGCTCAGAGGTAATGGGAAGATGGATGGAGCGAAAGGGCAATCTATCTAGCTATATCTATCTAATATATACCATCTATCTGTTTCTGTTGTCCATTCTTTATTTGGCCCATGGATAAATCAGACACTTCAGAAGATTGTAGATCAGGTTTCAGTTCTCTAGGACCCTCCGTTCCTGACATTCACACAAACAAATATAGCAGCACTGGTCTCCATATCATATGTCATGAAATTATCAGGGGTTTGGAGCATTTCCCCCACCATTGCTCTCTGTTATCAGCCATTACCAGAGGACAGCACTAACGTGATCCATATTAGTCAATAGAAGTTCGCAGGTCCTTCATTCTTAATAGCCTCACTGACAGCATTATCAGAGGATTGCAACACTAAGGCCTTGTTCACACCACCGACCATCCACAATTGCAGATCACTGTGTGGTCACATTCATTTCTATGCGCCCATACACCCAGCTGTAGTTCTTGTGGCTGTGAGTCCTGGCTGTAGTGAAGAGCTACAAATTTGGAGCAGCTCCTATACCTGCCCTATACCTGTCCGTATTTGCGTCTCGGTCCATTCATTTCAGTGTATGGATTAGTGAAAATCACAGATGAGATAGATAAATAGATAGATATTGTTGCATCTGGATAAATGGCGGCCCCTACGTATCTCCCTATTGGGTAGGATTGCTGCAGTGAAGATGTCCCTCCTTCCTAAGCTTTTGTATTTTTTGGAAACCCTTCCCTTGCCTCGCTGGGATCTTTGTGATCTTCAGCAGGCCATCTTCCACTTCATTTGGAATGGTAAGCGTCAACACATCCCCAGATCAGTTATGTTGGCGGGGTTAGGGGTTGGGGGTCTATCAGTCGCACATCTTCTCCACTATTACTGGACCACCCACTCGCATTGTATCCCATTTTGGGTGGCATCACATGCTTACAGTAAATGGGTGGAGATTAAGAAGCTGTGGCTCGCTCCTATGCACCCTAATGCTCTCTTGTGGACCTGGTCTCACCTACCCCCTCTGCCTCTCAATCTTGGGCCCATTCGCTTTACTAGGGCGATCTGGGTCACTTGTGCTAGATTGTTCCCTCTTGCATCCTGAAATTCCTCTATGATTTCCTTCCTTCCAGAGGGACTGCCTTCTTCCATGGTTCAGCCATGATCTAGGGCAGGCGGACGCTGAAGCTCAGACCCTTTGACTATCTTTCGGTGGAGTTCAACATCCCCCAGACTAGAGTGGTTCCACTACTGCAAATCACACACTTCGAGTCCACTTTGTTTGGTTCCCTGAAGGTTTCGTCCCCTACGACATCTGACAGATTATGCAAGGCAGGCACCTTTACGAAGGGTCGTTAAAATACTATTTGCCAACTTCTTTCCTGTCTGGAGGAAACATCGCCCCCAACCCACAGATATATGTCTAGATGGGAGGAGGCCCTGGGTCGCCTGTGTGACATTCCGGGAGACGCAGTACAAGCTTCTCATGCATGGTACCATACATTGGCTTTGCTGCACTCCCTGAATCCCACAATTCCCAAAGTATGTTGGAGAGGTCTCTCTGTGGTGCTTCTGCTCTACCAAAGGTTCTGGAAATGCCCCTTGATGTGTGACTTTTGGAGGCGGGTTAAGGGAGTCACAGACGGATTGTTTATACAGGGAGTTCCTCTTGACACATTTACTCAATTTACCTCCTAGACAGATGGGCAAGAGGTCTGCCGACTACTCTTATATCTCTGCACAGTGGCTAAAACTCAAATTGCTTTAAGACAGTAATCCATCATTCCCCTTCAGACACTGATTTTCTTGCTAGGGTCAAGGATGTCTGTAACCTGGAATGCTTGACAGCCTCCCTCAACAACAGTGTACCCGCTTTTGATGCCATCTGAGCCCAATGGGACATCTACTGTACATTGAGAAGCTTGTGAAATCTCTGCAACTGCACCTCCCCTTCTTCCTTATTCTTCCCTGTCTCTTCATCGTGTGTCTGTCTCTTGCCTTATTGCCATTATCTTATTATCTGCTGACTGCTTTGTACACTTGGATTTATCATGTAAAACTTTCTTATAAATATACTCAGTTAGCCTCTAAAAGGCATCGCCTGATTTCTTCACTCTTGCACTACTTTCAATGGCTAACACGGTACAACATTATACTACTATCATGTAAAGCTTCTTATACTTTTCCTTCTTTATTTTTGCCATTGTGAAAAAAAAACTTCAATATTACAGTTAAAAAAAAAAAAAATAAAAAATTGTTGCAACTAACATTTTAACTCCGCTCTTGCCACTTTCCAAAAAGTGGGTATATGGCGAAGACATGCTGGGGATTTATCACCATTAACACTAGGAAACTGATGTAAGCCTATGCCCAGCTATGACCTGGCCTAGATCTTAGTGCAGGTGCATGGCTTGGCACAGACGTGAGTCACCTCATAAATCTGGGGGGTGCAGGAGATATGAAAACTGATGTTGAAAAACTCCCCCATTATTTCCATTTCTAGCCCATCTCTCATCCTGGCATTTCCTTTTAGGAGTCTTCCATGTTCCAGGTGACGGTCACAGATGACAACCTCATCCTCATCTCCCTGGAGGATTCTGATGTGACGTCTTTGTCCTCAGTGTATGTTGTGAAGATCACCGGTGAATCCAAGAACTACTTCTTCCAGTTTGAGGAGTTTAACAGTTCTCTGCCGAGTCCTCTGCTCTTCAATGCCACTTACCATGGACTTTATTACATAATCACATTAATGGTGATCAACGCCAACCTGGCCTCAAGACCGGCAAGATCGGTGACCGTCCTGACCAGTAAGTATGACTGCCAGGGCATGAGCATCCCATGGCAGGGGCTATGGCGGTCTGATAACCCCCCCAAAGCACCGCCTCCCAGCACTGAGCTGCTGATGTGGGACTTTCCTCCCAGGACTCCCAGTAACACCTATGTCTTTCTTGCAGAGCCGCTTCCGGTCAGCAGGGTATTGATCCATGATTATACACCGTCGCCAGAAACGGGAGTTGTGTTTGAGGTTTACTATCCCGAAAAATTCAACGTCTTCACAAGAGTTAACATCAGTTACTGGGAAGGAAGCAACTTCCGTACAATGCTATACAAAGGTCTGCATCATAAGAACCTGAAGCGAGAAATAGAGTCATACTAACAAACAGTAACATGTCTTAGGAGGAGTCCTGGTAGTAATAGTGATGCTAGTGGTAGTTGTAGTGAAGATAGTACTAGTGGTGATAGTGATGGTGGTAGTGATGGTAATAGTAGTGGTTGCAATGATCGCACTAGTAGAAATATTAGTGGTAGTAGTACTGGTAGTGATGATAGCAATAGTGGCAGTGCTAATTGTTGTGATTATAGTAGTGGCAATAATACTGGTACTGTAGTAATAGTACGAGTGGTAGTGATTATAGAGAAAGTGGCAGTAGTGGTGGTAGAGATGATAGTAAGGTAGTAGTAGTGGTAGTTATGGTAGCAGTAGTGGTACTGGTGATGGAAGTAGTAGTAGTGATGATATTAGTACTTTTAGTAGTTGTAGTAGTAGTGATATAGTAGCTGGTGATAGGAGTAGTGGTAGTGATTATAGCAGAACTAGTAGCAGTGGTGGTAGTGATGGTAATAGTGGTGGTAATGATAGTGGCAGTAGTGATAGTGATGATATTAGTACTATTAGTAGTAGTAGTGGTGATGATAGTAGGAGTGATAATAGTAGTGGTGATAGGAGTAGTGGTAATAGTAGTGGTAGTGATGATAGTAGAAGTGGTAGTAACAATAGTGGCAGTAGTAGTGGTAGTGATGGTAGTACCCTGTTTCTCCAAAAATAAGCCCTACCCCAAAAATAAGTCCTAACTTGATTTTGCAGGATTTTTGGAGTAGGCTTGAAATATAAGCCCTACTCCAAAAATAAGTCCTAGTTACAGTGAGAGCCTCCAGTGCTAGTTTATGTCAAGTGACATCACTGAGACGGAGAATATACATAGCGTAGCTCCCAACTATCCTGGACAAGTGCCTGCTACGAGGGCAAAAATTCCTAACCCACTCCCGAGTCCTGCTCCCAAGTCAGCCTTCCGAGTGCCACCTCCTGGCCGCTACTATGCTGTGGGCTTGGCTAACTACGTGACCAGATGTCAGGTGCCACCTCTGCTCGATCCCACAGATGCAGCCACTCCACTACAGCACCTCCCCCTTAGCGTAAAGGAGAAGAGATAGAGAGGACACGGGGCCACTGCCTGCCATACAAAGTGTTTAGAGAAAGGTTCTGATTTGCTCAGGTGCCTAAAAAATAAAACCTACCCCAAAAATAAGCCCTAGCCCCATTTTTGAAGACAAAAATATTACAAGACCCTGTCTTATTTTTGGAGTAGTAGTGGTTGTGATAATTGCACTAGTGGAATATGAGTGGTAGTGATGGTAGCAATAGTGGAAGTAGTAGTGATAGTGATGTTAGATAATATGGCAGTAGTAGTGGTAGAGATGATAGTAGTAGAGATGGTACTGGTGATAGCATTAGTGGTAATGGTATTGATTGTAGCAATAGTGGCAGTAGTAATGCTATTGCTAGTAGTAGTAGTAGTAGTAGTAGTAGTGGTAGAAATGATAGTGGTGGTAGTGTTGATAGTATTGGTAGCAGTAGTGATAGTAGTAGTAGTGGTAATAGTACTTGTGGGAGTAGTGATAGTAATAGTAGTAGTGATGATAGTAGTGGCAGTAGTGGTGATAGCAGTAGTGGTAGTAATAGCTGCAGTTATAGTTTTAGTAGCAGTGATGGTACTGGTAGTGATAGAAGTGATGGTGTATGTAGTAGTAGTACTACTAGTGATGGTACTTGTAGTGATAGTATATGTAATAGTAGTACTAGTGATGGTACTTGTAGTGGTAGTAGTGAAGGTTGATGTAATAGTACTCTAAGTGGTAGAAATGTGGCAGTTATAGTTTTAATAGTAGTGGTAATAGTGATGATTGATATAGTCGTAGTACTAGAGGTGGTGCTAGTGATGGAACTGCTAGTGGTAGATGTAGTAGAGGTGGTACTGTTAGTGATATTAGTAATGGCTAATGTAGTAGTAGTACTAGAGGTGGTACTGTTAGTGATGGCTAATCTAGAAGTAGTACTAGTGATGGTACTGGTAGTGGTTGATGTAGTGCTAGTGATTGTACTGGTAGTAGTGATGGTGTATGTAGTAGTAGTACTAGTGATGGTACTGGTAGTGGTTGATGTAGTGCTAGTGATGGTACTGGTAGTAGTGATGGTGTATGTAGTAGTAGTACTAGTGATGGTAGTGGTAGTGGTTGATGGTTGATGTAGTACTAGTGATGGTACTGGTAGTGGTAGTAGTGATGGTGTATGTAGTAGTAGTACTAGTGATGGTACTGGTAGTGGTTGATGGTTGATGTAGTACTAGTGATGGTACTGGTAGTGGTTGATGGTTGATGTAGTGCTAGTGATGGCACTGGTAGTGGTAGTAGTGATTGTGTATGTAGTAGTAGTACTAGTGATGGTACTGGTAGATGTAGTGCTAGTGATGGTACTGGTAGTGCTAGTGATGGTACTGGTAGTGCTAGTGATGGTACTGGTAGTGCTAGTGATGGTACTGGTAGTGCTAGTGATGGTACTGGTAGTAGTAGTACTAGTGATGGTACTGGTAGTAGTGATGGTACTGGTAGTAGTAGTACTAGTGATTGTACTGGTAGTGGTGATGGTTGATGTAGTGCTAGTGATGGTACTGGTAGTGGTAATGGTGTATGTAGTAGTAGTATTAGTGATGGTACTGGTAGTGGTGATGGTTGATGTAGTGCTAGTGATGGTACTGGTAGTGGTAGTAGTGATGGTGTATGCAGTAGTAGTACTAGTGATGGTTGAAGTAGTACTAGTGGTGGTACATGTAGTAGTGATTGTATATGTAGTACTTGTGATGGTAGTGGTGATGGTTGATGTAGTACTAGTGATGGTACATGTAGTAGTGATGGTTGATGTAGTACTAGTGATTGTAGTGGTAGTGGTGATGATTGATGTAGTACTAGTGATGGTACTGGTAGTGGTGATGGTTAATGTAGTACTAGTGATGGTACATGTAGTAGTACTAGTGATGGTAGTGGTAGTGGTGATGGTTGATGTAGTACTAGTGATGGTACTAGTAGTGGAAATCTTTTTCTATTTTGTATTAACAAGTCTTATACAATACCATTAACAGATTTTTTCAAGGGCAAAACGGTGTTTAATCATTGGCTACCGGGGACCTGCTACAAGAATGTCACCTTCCAGCTAGTGTCTGAAGCCTCCTTTAATAAAAGCACCTTGGTAGAAAGCAGCGGGATTGGGCACACGCCACAGCAGCACAGGACCAGTGAGTAGCCCAAATGTGGCAGCATTGTGCTACACTACCCTGACTGTATGACATCACTATTGTGCTACACTACCCTGACTGTATGACATCACTATTGTGCTACACTACCCTGACTGTATGACATCACCCACTATTGTGCTACACTACCCTGACTGTATGACATCACCCACTATTGTGCTACACTACCCTGACTGTATGACATCACCCACTATTGTACTACACTACACTGACTGTATGACATCACTATTGTGCTACACTACCCTGACTGTATGACATCACTATTGTGCTACACTACCCTGACTGTATGACATCACCCACTATTGTACTACACTACCCTGACTGTATGACATCACCCACTATTGTACTACACTACCCTGACTGTATGACATCACCCACTATTGTACTACACTACACTGACTGTATGACATCACCCACTATTGTACTACACTACACTGACTGTATGACATCACCTACTATTGTACTACACTACCCTGACTGTATGACATCACTATTGTGCTACACTACACTGACTGTATGACATCACCCACTATTGTACTACACTACACTGACTGTATGACATCACCTACTATTGTACTACACTACACTGACTGTATGACATCACCCACTATTGTACTACACTACACTGACTGTATGACATCACCTACTATTGTACTACACTACACTGACTGTATGACATCACTATTGAGCTACACTAGTCTGACTGTATGACATCACTATTGTGCTACACTACCCTGACTGTATGACATCACTATTGTGCTACACTACACTGACTGTATGACATCACCCACTATTGTACTACACTACCCTGACTGTATGACATCACTATTGTACTACACTAGTCTGAATGTATGACACTCACTATTGTACTACACTACCCTTTACCATCTAATCTCCTAGTTACTCCACTCTACGTGACACTAGAATATAGAAGTGGAGCCATGCTTTTTATTCAACAGAATATTTTTTAATTGCCCTTTTCTTCTCTTTAGCTCCTTACCCACCAAGGAACATCTCCATACAAGTTTTGGTGCTAAATGATAGCCGTCCGGAGGAGTTACCTGAGGGTGTTCCGCCTTCTGGAATTGCTGGATCTGATCCAGTGACAGAGAAAGCTGAGGTGTTGGAGGATCAGTTTGAGAGCTCAGCAGGCGCTTCATCCTATAACTGGAGCTATAAAGCCTCAGACCTTGTGGCCTCATCACGGCCGTACTGGTGGGTGAACGATAGCGTGACCACAGACAGTGAGGGCTTCGTGAACGAGATTCCACCTGACTACGACAACCAAACTCAAATGATCTCCTCATCTGAAGCCAGCCAAGATCATCCTGCTCCACCCAGATTCAGGCTCTTTGTAAGCTGGCTTCCGCCAACACCACCCACCGCCTTCGATGGCTTCAACATCTACATCCAGAAAGATGGTGCGTAGCAGTTGTCACTACCTTGTATAATAGTTGTCAGGGCCTTCTCTGCTAAATACTAATAATATTATTGTTAATATTAATACTCAAGACATCCCGGAAAATAGATTACTTCAAAAAATAAATATCTCCTTCTAAAATTCCTGTTAATTCAGCCCAAGACAGACCAAGCATGCCAGTGCTGGAATCCCCACAGGGTCATGTAGCATCAGTGCCAAGAGTTCCCCTCTGCAATTCTATATGTCTATCACCTAGTATTCTATATGGTGTATTACATCGTATCTATATGGTTTCTCTCATTTCCATAATTAGGGTGTGGATCCAGCTCCAGAGTAACAGCCCGGCTGGGTGTCTGGAGTCCCCGCTCACATGAAGTGACTTTACCTTCCCCATCTGATGCATCTTTTCTATATCCCTTAATACAGAGAACACAACAGAAGTTTCTACGGTGGATGAAAACACTCATGAATTTGTCACAGAACTGAAGGAATCGGGGAAATACAAGCTGACAATCAGAACGTTCAGCTCCTCTGGGTCCTGTCCGGCCAGAGAAAGTGATGTCTCCAAAGCCATGAGCTTCTACATCAGTAAGTGACCTGCTCTTCCTTCTAGGTCTCCTTCTATGCAGATCCCACCAAACCTAAGAATACTTGTAATGAAATGATGAGGTCATTGGTGTTATACACGGCACATGGTGGGTAGGGCAGAGGAAGTGATATGAATAACAGGAGGAAAGTCACTGGCATTTCTTCATTCTTCATCTCCATGTCACTGCTGATGTGAACATTGCCCTGAGTGACCACATGGACTTGGGAGGTGACATGACGTTGGGCACAGTTAAAGGTAGACTTGAGGCTTCTATCTCAGTAGGATTGACGCTGGGGAGTTTACAAAGCCAGGAGGAAATGTCCAAGACAGCCACTTTACAACAGTACAATCACTTTACAGCAGGATAGGATGGCCGCTCTACAACAGCATTGTCGCTCTACATCAGTATGACAGGACAGCAACTTTATATCAGGATTGTCGCTCTACAACACGACAGCCGCTCAACCACCAAGAGAGCCGCTCAACATCAGGACTGTCGCTTTACAACAGGACATCCGCTCTATGACAGGACAGTCACTTTACAGCAGGGTAGGATGGCTGCTCTACAACAGCATTGTCGCTCTACATCAGTACGACAGGACAGCCACTCTACGACAGTCACTGTACAGCAGGACAGATATTTTACATCACGACTGTCACTCTTCAGTAGGACAGCTACTTTATGACATGATATAACAGGACAGCCACTTTACTACAGGAGAATATTTTATTAAAAGGGCAAGAGTCACGCTTTAGAACAGGGGTCTCAAACTCGCGGCCCGCGGGCCAACTGCGGCCCTCGGGACAATAGTTTGCGGCCCCCACCTCAATATCAAAGTTTAATGTTAGTGCGGCCCGAGTTTGATACGAATGGCACCAGGGGCGCACTGTTTGGGGGTGGCATTTTTTTCTATCTAATGTAAACCAGCCCAGGACAGCCCACTTTAAAAAAACAACGCTGAGCGGGGCCTGTCCTGAGCTGGCTTACGAGACGTCCGCATCACAGCGCAGGCAGCGATATAATGACGTCATCGCGCCTCCTACGCTGAGACATAGACGTCTCGGACAAGAGGAGGAGGCGGCGGCTGCATCAAGGCATCGCAGGTAGGTGAGGATAAGTTTTTTTTTATTTATATAAATAGGCTGTGACCTGCTGGAGTATCCCCGGCAGGTCACGGCCTATTTATTTCCCTACCCGGCGTCTGCTCGTGGCCGCCCCCACTTCCCCTTCTGCTATGGGACGCAGAAAGGGAAGTGGATGCCGCTGTGAGCAGCCGCGGGCATCGGTAAGTGAGGCCGCGGGCCTCAAATACTACTATTATTATACTCCGGGGTCTTTTTAGACCCCGGAGTATAATAATCGGAGACCCAGGGGAGGTGAAGGAACATAAAAACCAATGCTACTCATCTCTCCTGCGATCCGCTGTCACTCCGAGCAGGCTTGGGCGCTCTGGTGACGTCATCAGGTCGCGTCGCCGGTCTCATGTGACTTAATTAGACAGGGCCGAAAGCTGCTGGGAGTGCTCCGGTTTCCAGTATAGGTAAGTAACACTGGTTTTTATGTTTGTCACCTCCCCTGGGTCTCCGATCATTATACTCTGGGTTCTGAAAAGAACCCAGAGTATAATAATAGTTCTTGGGTGGGCAACTATGGGGCACAATACCGTGTGCAGGGGCCACTAGGGAGCATAATACCGTGTGCAGGGGCCACTAGGGAGCATAATACCGTGTGCAGGGGCCACTAGGGAGCATAATACCGTGTGCAGGGGCCACTAGGGAGCATAATACCGTGTGCAGGGGCCACTAGGGAGCATAATACCGTGTGCAGGGGCCACTAGGGAGCATAATACCGTGTGCAGGGGCCACTAGGGAGCATAATACCGTGTGCAGGGGCCACTAGGGAGCATAATACCGTGTGCAGGGGCCAATATGGAGCATAATACCGTGTGCAGGGGCCAATATGGAGCATAATACCGTGTGCAGGGGCCAATATGGAGCATATTACCGGTGTGGAAAACCTGATGCGGCCCAGCCTCACCCAGACTCTACCTCCAGCGGCCCCAGGGTAAATTGAGTTTGAGACCCCTGCTTTAGAAGAAGGACTTGTATATTTACTATTCTAACCACAGGAATATCCTAAACCTCCAAGTTATTAGTTATAAAATAGGAAGCCCCCCAGTATATGGTTATAAGAGGGAGCCCCCCCAGTATATAGTTATAAGAGCGACCCCCCCCAGTATGCAGTTATAAGAGGGAGCCCCCCCCCAGTATATAGTTATAAGAGGGAGCCCCCTTAGGATATGGCTATAAGAAGTAGCTCCCCCCAGTATATAGTTATAAGAGGGAGCTCCCCCCAGTATATGGTTATAAGAGCGACCCCCCAGTATATAGTTATAAGAGGGAGCCCCCCATTATATGGTTATAAGGACCCCCCGTATATGGTTAGAAGAGGGAGCCCCCATATATAGTTAGAAGAGGGAGCCCCCATATATAGTTAGAAGAGGGAGCCCCCATATATAGTTAGAAGAGGGAGCCCCCATATATAGTTAGAAGAGGGAGCCCCCATATATAGTTAGAAGAGGGAGCCCCCCAGTATATAGTTAGAAGAGGGACCCCCCATTATATGGTTATAAGGACCCCCCCTTATATGGTTATAAGAGGGAGCCCCCTTAGTATATGGTTATAAGTGTAAGGAGGATTGGGGTGCTGATCATGAGACATATAATGGGTTAATCTATTTTGGTGGCATTTTCTAGTTTTTGGATATTCCTCACATAGGTCCTGAAGGGAAGTGGTTTGAGGAGCTGACCGAGCGAGCAGTGAACGTGACCGTAAATGCCCTGAATGCCACGGCCGCGCTGGTATTTTGGACATCGTCCCTGACAACCAGCAGCAATGAATTTATTGTGTCTGTGCAATCCCAAACTTGTCAGAAACAGAAGGAGAGTCAGCGCCTGGAGAAGCACTACTGCCAAGAGGTATACAGTATAGACTCTGTAGGGTCACATTTAATAGGATTAGATACTGTAGCTCAACAGACTGGATCACACATAATAGGATTAGATACAGCGCACTGGTTAGATTTGCCCTATTATTGATGGCTCTTGTCTTATGTTTCAGGTAAATCTCACCAGTAGTGTCATACCTGACCTGGTCCCTGGTGCACAGTACAGGGTGCTCGTCTACCTGCAGAAAGCTCCATTAATCGGGCCCCCGTCTGACCCACTTCTGTTTTCAATGGGTAAAAAGACAACTGTATGATATCCCTGTATAATATACCTGCGAGATATAGTGAAGTGAGGGTAGAATGAATGTAGTGTATGTGATGTATGAGAGGTGCACGTCTATTCCAAAGACTCCACAGTGCCACTTCTCCTGTCCTGTATATATGGACGGCGCGCAGTACCACTTCTTCTGCCCTGTATATATGGACGGAGCGCAGTACCACTTCTCTAGTCCTGTATATATGGACAGTGCACAGTACCACTTCTCTCCTCCTGTATATATGGACAGCGCACAGTACCACTTCTCTTATCCTGTATATATGGACAGTGCGCAGTACCACTTCTCTTGTCCTGTATATATGGACAGTGCACAGTACCACTTCTCTTATCCTGTATATATGGACAGTGCGCAGTACCACTTCTCTTGTCCTGTATATATGGACAGTGCGCAGTACCACTTCTCTTGTCCTGTATATATGGACAGTGCACAGTACCACTTCTCTAGTCCTGTATATATGGACAGTGCACAGTACCACTTCTCTCCTCCTGTATATATGGACAGCGCACAGTACCACTTCTCTTATCCTGTATATATGGACAGTGCGCAGTACCACTTCTCTTATCCTGTATATATGGACAGTGCGCAGTACCACTTCTCCTGTCCTGTATATATGGACAGTGCACAGTACCACTTCTCTTATTCTGTATATATGGACAGTGCACAGTACCACTTCTCTCCTCCTGTATATATGGACGGTGCACAGTACCACTTCTCTCCTCCTGTATATACGGACAGCGCACAGTACCACTTCTCTCCTCCTGTATATATGGACAGTGCACAGTACCACTTCTCTTATCCTGTATATATGGACAGTGCACAGTACCACTTCTCTTATCCTGTATATATGGACAGCGCACAGTACCACTTCTCTCCTCCTGTATATATGGACAGCGCACAGTACCACTTCTCTCCTCCTGTATATATGGACAGCGCACAGTACCACTTCCCCGGTGCTGTATATATATGGACAGTGCACAGTACCACTTCTCTCCTCCTGTATATATGGACGGTGCACAGTACCACTTCTCTCCTCCTGTATATACGGACAGTGCACAGTACCACGTCTCTCCTCCTGTATATATGGACAGTGCACAGTACCACTTCTCTTATCCTGTATATATGGACAGTGCACAGTACCACTTCTCTTATCCTGTATATATGGACAGTGCACAGTACCACTTCTCTTATCCTGTATATATGGACAGTGCACAGTACCACTTCTTTCCTCCTGTATATATGGACAGTGCACAGTACCACTTCTCCTATCCTGTATATATGGACAGCGCACAGTACCACTTCTCTTCTCCTGTATATATGGACAGTGCACAGTACCACTTCTCTCCTCCTGTATATATGGACAGTGCACAGTACCACTTCTCCTATCCTGTATATATGGACAGCGCACAGTACCACTTCTCCTATCCTGTATATATGGACAGTGCACAGTACCACTTCTCTCCTCCTGTATATATGGACAGTGCACAGTACCACTTCTCCTGTCCTGTATATATGGACAGTGCACAGTACCACTTCTCTTATACTGTATATATGGACAGTGCACAGTACCACTTCTCTCCTCCTGTATATATGGACAGTGCACAGTACCACTTCTCTCCTCCTGTATATATGGACAGTGCACAGTACCACTTCTCTCCTCTCTTTTCATACTAGGTATATAGGTTTATTTTGGGGTGTAGTGTTACCTGCTGTTGTGGGGTCTGTTTAATTTCAGATCTTGACCTATGTTTCTGCTTTGCAGTCAGAGTTGTAGATTTGCCGTCCGATCACTATTTATATAGATTTTGCAGGTTTCCTGCAGTTTTACACACAAGACATCATTTCAATTTATGCTACTAGGAGGGGACATGTGACTGGATAAAAGGCTGCACTTACCTGATGCCAGATGAAGCCATTGCTGTGCAGTTTAGGCTGAGCCATGTAACATATGATGTATACAGCACAGGTGCAGATACTCACACACCTACAGCTCATTACCAATACACACACCTCCTATTACATGTGACCGCCACCCTACATTGGGAATGGCTTGTAGGTGTGTGAGTGCTGCACCTGCGCAGTATACATCATATATCAGTCCAGTGTAAAATATGGACGGTGTAGCTTTATTATTTTTACTGGACAATATTGTAGCATCATTAGCTGTAGTCGCCGGCGTGAACCACAACATAGATCTGCATTTAGATTTATTTTTTTCCCAGTCCAACCCTGTATAGTGTACAGCTGATATACTCACATATATACAGTATATAACTGATATATAGTACACACATACAACACAGAGCTCTATCTATATAGACATACAATATAAGTCTAATATATACTCACATATATACAGTATACAGCTGATATAATATTGGTATTGGTGAGGGTCATAGATGCGGTGACCTGTGCAGAGGTATATGGAGATACTATATAATATATATGTAATGTGGCGACGTCTCATGATTTGTGTTCTTCTTCAGAGCCTCCTGGAGTCAGGGACCTGGTGCTGTACCCTCTGGGACCATCGTCTGTTGTGTTGAGCTGGACTCGGCCGTACATCAGCTCCTTTAGGAAATATGTGGTGGAAATGTTTTACTTTAATCCCGCCTCTATGACCTCAGAATGGACGCCATACTATGAAATTGCAGCCACCGTCTCAGTAACATCCACTGTGGTAACCTCCCTATAGGGAACACAAAATATAAGGGGGCCTACAGGCAATGCATCATGGGAATAATAGACTAAACAGCTCCTCTTCCAGTGGTCCCTCTGAGCGCACCTATACAGACAGGCCAAGATGTTAAGGGTCTAGACAGTGGCTTATAGGGCAGAGACCTACAGGGGGCACTATTTTCTTCCTCATAGAGGAGATATCTGCCTTTAGCATTAAAAGTGCCGCTGATAATAATCTGATCTCAAGTTATCCCGCCGCGATCAGCGGTGATTTGTGGGGGAACCAGCAGCAAGGTCCTCTGCAGCACCCCCACAGGAGACATGGAGCTTTACATATTACAGTTTCTGTGCTGCCTGTGAATGTGCTGGCTCCTCTACCAGGGAGGGGGTGACATTATATGTTATTCCCGTTGTAATCCGGTAATAAGGCCACAGGTTGTCAGGGCATGATGGGAGTTGTAGTTATGGAACCCTACATTCTGTGTAATAGGGATCCCCATTCATTGTAATCCGTGTACAATGCTGTGGAATATGCAGGCTTTATCTTACGCAATAACACACAGTTCACATTATTCTTTCAGAGACTCAGCAACTTACTCCCAGCCTGGTATTATAACTTCAGGGTGACAATGGTGACATGGGGTGAACCTGAGCTGAGCTGCTGCGACACATCGACCCTCAGCTTCATAACAGGCAAGTACTCGGCTTACTGCTCAACCCAGCCCAGGCCCAGGACTAGTTTATACACCAGGCCCAGAACTAGTTTATACACCAGGCCCAGGACTAGTTTATACACCAGGCCCAGGACTAGTTTATACACCAGGCCCAGGACTAGTTTATACACCAGGCCCAGGACTAGTTTATACACCAGGCCCAGAACTAGTTTATACACCAGGCCCAGAACTAGTTTATACACCAGGCCCAGGACTAGTTTATACACCAGGCCCAGGGCTAGTTTATACACCAGGCCCAGAACTAGTTTATACACCAGGCCCAGGACTAGTTTATACACCAGACCCAGGACTAGTTTATACACCAGGCCCAGGACTAGTTTATACACCAGGCCCAGGACTAGTTTATACACCAGGCCCAGGACTAGTTTATACACCAGACCCAGGACTAGTTTATACACCAGACCCAGGACTAGTTTATACACCAGGCCCAGGACTAGTTTATACACCAGGCCCAGGACTAGTTTGTACACAAGGCCCAGAACTAGTTTGTACACAAGGCCCAGAACTAGTTTATACACCAGGCCCAGGACTAGTTTATACACAAGGCCCAGAACTAGTTTATACACCAGGCCCAGAACTAGTTTATACACCAGGCCCAGGACTAGTTTATACACAAGGCCCAGGACTAGTTTATACACCAGGCCCAGAACTAGTTTATACACCAGGCCCAGGACTAGTTTATACACCAGGCCCAGAACTAGTTTATACACCAGGCCCAGGACTAGTTTATACACCAGGCCCAGGGCTAGTTTATACACCAGGCCCAGGGCTAGTTTATACACCAGGCCCAGGGCTAGTTTATACACCAGGCCCAGAACTAGTTTATACACCAGGCCCAGGGCTAGTTTATACACCAGGCCCAGGGCTAGTTTATACACCAGGCCCAGGGCTAGTTTATACACCAGGCCCAGGGCTAGTTTATACACCAGGCCCAGGACTAGTTTATACACCAGGCCCAGGACTAGTTTATACACCAGGCCCAGGACTAGTTTGTACACAAGGCCCAGGACTAGTTTATACACCAGGCCCAGGACTAGTTTATACACCAGGCCCAGAACTAGTTTATACACCAGGCCCAGGACTAGTTTATACACCAGGCCCAGAACTAGTTTATACACCAGGCCCAGGACTAGTTTATACACCAGGCCCAGGGCTAGTTTATACACCAGGCCCAGGGCTAGTTTATACACCAGGCCCAGAACTAGTTTATACACCAGGCCCAGGGCTAGTTTATACACCAGGCCCAGGGCTAGTTTATACACCAGGCCCAGGGCTAGTTTATACACCAGGCCCAGGGCTAGTTTATACACCAGGCCCAGGGCTAGTTTATACACCAGGCCCAGGGCTAGTTTATACACCAGGCCCAGGGCTAGTTTATACACCAGGCCCAGGGCTAGTTTATACACCAGGCCCAGGACTAGTTTATACACCAGGCCCAGGACTAGTTTATACACCAGACCCAGGACTAGTTTATACACCAGGCCCAGGACTAGTTTATACACCAGGCCCAGGACTAGTTTATACACCAGGCCCAGGGCTAGTTTATACACCAGGCCCAGGGCTAGTTTATACACCAGGCCCAGGACTAGTTTATACACCAGGCCCAGGACTAGTTTATACACCAGGCCCAGGACTAGTTTATACACCAGGCCCAGGGCTAGTTTATACACCAGGCCCAGGACTAGTTTGTACACCAGGCCCAGAACTAGTTTATACACCAGGCCCAGGACTAGTTTATACACAAGGCCCAGGGCTAGTTTATACACCAGGCCCAGAGCTAGTTTATACACCAGGCCCAGGACTAGTTTATACACAAGGCCCAGAGCTAGTTTATACACCAGGCCCAGGACTAGTTTATACACAAGGCCCAGAACTAGTTTATACACCAGGCCCAGAACTAGTTTATACACCAGGCCCAGGGCTAGTTTATACACCAGGCCCAGGACTAGTTTATACACCAGGCCCAGGACTAGTTTATACACCAGGCCCAGGACTAGTTTATACACCAGGCCCAGGACTAGTTTATACACCAGGCCCAGGACTAGTTTATACACCAGGCCCAGGACTAGTTTATACACCAGGCCCAGGACTAGTTTATACACCAGGCCCAGGACTAGTTTATACACCAGACCCAGGACTAGTTTATACACCAGGCCCAGGACTAGTTTATACACCAGGCCCAGGACTAGTTTGTACACAAGGCCCAGAACTAGTTTATACACCAGGCCCAGAACTAGTTTATACACCAGGCCCAGAACTAGTTTATACACCAGGCCCAGGACTAGTTTATACACCAGGCCCAGGACTAGTTTATACACCAGGCCCAGGACTAGTTTATACACCAGGCCCAGGACTAGTTTATACACCAGGCCCAGGACTAGTTTATACACCAGGCCCAGGACTAGTTTATACACCAGGCCCAGGACTAGTTTATACACCAGGCCCAGGACTAGTTTATACACCAGGCCCAGGACTAGTTTATACACCAGGCCCAGAACTAGTTTATACACCAGGCCCAGAACTAGTTTATACACCAGGCCCAGGACTAGTTTGTACACAAGGCCCAGAACTAGTTTATACACCAGGCCCAGAACTAGTTTATACACCAGGCCCAGAACTAGTTTATACACCAGGCCCAGGACTAGTTTATACACCAGGCCCAGGACTAGTTTATACACCAGGCCCAGAACTAGTTTATACACCAGGCCCAGGACTAGTTTATACACCAGGCCCAGGACTAGTTTATACACCAGGCCCAGGACTAGTTTATACACCAGACCCAGGACTAGTTTATACACCAGGCCCAGGACTAGTTTATACACCAGGCCCAGGACTAGTTTATACACCAGGCCCAGGACTAGTTTATACACCAGGCCCAGGACTAGTTTATACACCAGGCCCAGGACTAGTTTATACACCAGGCCCAGGACTAGTTTATACACCAGGCCCAGGACTAGTTTATACACCAGGCCCAGGACTAGTTTATACACCAGGCCCAGGACTAGTTTATACACCAGGCCCAGGACTAGTTTATACACCAGGCCCAGGACTAGTTTATACACCAGACCCAGGACTAGTTTATACACCAGGCCCAGGACTAGTTTATACACAAGGCCCAGAACTAGTTTATACACCAGGCCCAGAACTAGTTTATACACCAGGCCCAGAACTAGTTTATACACAAGGCCCAGAACTAGTTTATACACCAGGCCCAGGACTAGTTTATACACCAGGCCCAGGACTAGTTTATACACCAGGCCCAGAACTAGTTTATACACAAGGCCCAGAACTAGTTTATACACCAGGCCCAGAACTAGTTTATACACCAGGCCCAGAACTAGTTTATACACCAGGCCCAGAACTAGTTTATACACCAGGCCCAGGACTAGTTTATACACCAGACCCAGGACTAGTTTATACACCAGGCCCAGGACTAGTTTATACACCAGGCCCAGGACTAGTTTGTACACAAGGCCCAGAACTAGTTTATACACCAGGCCCAGGACTAGTTTATACACAAGGCCCAGAACTAGTTTATACACCAGGCCCAGAACTAGTTTATACACCAGGCCCAGGACTAGTTTATACACAAGGCCCAGAACTAGTTTATACACCAGGCCCAGGACTAGTTTATACACAAGGCCCAGAACTAGTTTATACACCAGGCCCAGGACTAGTTTATACACCAGGCCCAGGACTAGTTTATACACCAGGCCCAGGACTAGTTTATACACCAGGCCCAGGACTAGTTTATACACCAGGCCCAGGACTAGTTTATACACCAGGCCCAGGACTAGTTTATACACAAGGCCCAGAACTAGTTTATACACCAGGCCCAGAACTAGTTTATACACCAGGCCCAGAACTAGTTTATACACCAGGCCCAGAACTAGTTTATACACCAGGCCCAGAACTAGTTTATACACCAGGCCCAGAACTAGTTTATACACCAGGATCAGAACTAGTTTATACACCAGGCCCAGAACTAGTTTATACACCAGGCCCAGAACTAGTTTATACACCAGGCCCAGGACTAGTTTATACACCAGGCCCAGAACTAGTTTATACACCAGGCCCAGAACTAGTTTATACACCAGGCCCAGAACTAGTTTATACACCAGGCCCAGAACTAGTTTATACACCAGGCCCAGGACTAGTTTATATACCAGGCCCAGGACTAGTTTATACACCAGGCCCAGGACTAGTCTATACACCAGACTCCGTGTAGACTAGGACTAGTTTTCCCACCAGGGTCAGTTTGTTAGCGAGGAATTCCATGTAGACCAGGACTATATTGTTCCTCCGACTGTATTTTATACAGAGTCTTCTTACTTATCCACAGCCCCTGTAGCTCCACAAATTGTGCACATGGAATATGTCAGACACCTCCTGTACGTCACCTGGAGATACGGGGAGAAAACCTTTGATCTGTCCCATTCCAGGATGTTGCACTGGCAAGTGACAGCTGAAGGAAGGAAGCGAGTAAAAAAAAGTGTAAGTCTGCATGTATCTTATACTGGAGAGCAGTGGAGTAAGCGGAGGGGGTGCAGAGCGTGCAGCGCATCTGGGCTCAGGAGCCTTATCGAGAGCCATAAGATGTCCCTTCCAAATATGAGGAGACCAGTAATATGAATAATACATTATAGCTGGGGCGCCTGGTACAGGTTTTGCATTGGGGCCCAGGAGCTTCATATTACACAGACCTTTTGTGACATGCGTCATTTTATGGTGAACATCTAAGGTCATACAATCTACAGCCCATAGGGCAGGTGTCAGTGGGGTCAGATCATCCGGCAGCTTCTTCCTTTTTTTGTCTTCTGTTATCTATGGCCCGAGAAGGAGAATGTTTTTGGTATGTTTTGCTGCCCTGTCACCTAATATCAGATGGGTGTGCAGATGGAGCAGACCTAGTTGAAGGTTGCTTTAATGTCATGTACAATATTAATAGTAGTATAATGTTGTACCGTGTTAGCCATTGAAAGTAGTGGAAGAGTGAAGAAATCAGGCGATACATTTTAAAGGCTAACTGAGTATATTTATTTATTTTTTTTATTTTATTTTTTTCCAAGATGGCGCCGCTGGAGTGGCTGCCAGCTACAGCAGCTCTGAGACTCTCTATCTTATTTTTCTTTCTATGTCTCGTTTTGTACCTCTCTACTTAAGGACTTTGCACTATGAAGAAACACACACAAAGACTTGGACCCTTGTGATACTTTTTTTTGTTTTTTATCTGTCTTTTTGTTCTGCTTGAAAATGGGATCTTTTGTGTATGCAGACAATTCCTTTGTCTATACAAGAGAGGAAATTCTGCAGCTCAGAGGCACAGCAGGACGGCATACCATCTGCTCACACATCCCCCGCGAGCTTTGGAGAAAGAAAAAGCGGGTGAGGGGATGCAGAGCTGGTACTCTTCAGAGGATTAAAAAGAGGCGTTACCGACCAGCTGTTCCCTCCATCATCATGGGCAATGTGAGATCTCTTGCAAACAAGATGGATGAACTAACAGCGCTTACCAGGCATCATCAGGAGTTTCGGGCGTGCAGCATGATGCTACTTACAGAGACTTGGCTCACTGAAGTTACTCCTGACCCTCTGGTCTCCTTGGATGGTTTTAAACTCCTTCGGGCAGACAGGACAAGGGAGAGCGGTAAGAGGAAAGGAGGAGGGCTGGCAATGTTTGTGAATAATAGATGGTGTAATCCTAGGCACATTGTGATTAAGGAGCAAACTTGCTGTAAGGACATTGAACTATTAGCTGTGAGCATGAGACCTTTCTACCTACCAAGGGAACTATCACATGTCATCGTGATAGCTGCATATGTCCCCCCCTCTGCGAAAGCTGACACTGCCTGCGAGGTCCTACAAGCCACGCTGAGCCAGTTACAGTCTCAGCACCCCTAGGCCCTCTTTCTTCTGTCGGGTGATTTCAACCACGCCTCTCCATCATCCACACTGCCCAGTTTCACACAGTATGTAACCTGCCACACAAGAGACAACAAAACACTGGACTTGTTCTTTGCCAACGTGAGGGAGGCATATAACTCATCAGCCCTACCGCCCCTGGGGAGATCGGATCACAACCTAGTACATCTCCGACCTGTGTACAAGCCACTTGTACGTAGAGAACCAGCTGTCACCCGCACAGTGAGGATATGGTCCGAGGAGAGTGATGAGGCTCTGAGGGATTGTTTTGACACAACCGCATGGGAAGTTCTGCAGGATTCATATGGAGAAGATATAGAAGGACTCACACACTGCATAACAGACTACATTAATTTTTGTGTGGACAACACAGTACCCACAAAAGTGGTGAGGTGCTTCTCCAACAACAAACCATGGATTAACTCTGATATAAAAACACTACTTGAGAAAAAGATGGCATTCAGGACAAGAGATAAGGAGGGGTTGAGGGAAGTACAAAAGGAGCTGAGGCATCAAATCAGGCAGGGAAAAGCCAGTTATAAAGAAAAAATGGAAAAGCAAATGGAAAGAAAATACATAAGGGTCTGGGAGGGGCTTAAGTCAATTTCGGGTCATAAACAGTCTGTCTGCCAGATTGAGGCAGATGTTAATTGGCTTAATGAACTAAACCTATTCTTCAACAGATTTGATCACACACCAGCTCCTCCCACCCCAGCATGTCCTTCAGCTTCCCCCACCACAATGACTTCTCCCCATGCGGCCACTTCCCAACAGACCATTAAATCCAGAAATCCGTCTTTACCTGACCACAGTCTGACCTTCACACGGGCCCAGATGAGGAAGGAGATGAAAAAGATCAAGGCGAGGAAAGCCGCAGGGCCAGATGACATCAGTGCAAGGCTAATTAAGACTTGCAGGGACCAGCTGTGTGGTATAATTACATATATGTATAATATGAACCTGGGCAGGAAATAGTCCCTGAATTATGGAAATCTTCTTGTGTGGTACCAGTTCCAAAGAAACCTCACCCTATGGACCTCAACGACTACAGACCTGTAGCACTGACATCCCACCTGATGAAGATCTTAGAGAGATTGGTTCTCACACATCTTCGCCCTCTAGTGAGCCCCGCTATGGACCCCCTCCAGTTTGCTTATCGGCCGGGCATTGGGGTAGATGATGCCATCATCCATCTTCTGCACAGGGCTCTGTCTCACCTGGAGAAACCAGGGAACACAGTGAGAATAATGTTCTTTGACTTCTCCAGTGCTTTTAACACCATACAGCCCAGGTTACTGAGAGACAAGCTGGGCCTTGCTGGAGTGGACCACCACCTCTCCAACTGGATCCTAGACTACCTCACAAATCGACCTCAATACGTGAGAGCCCAAGACTGTGTGTCAGGTACCGTGATCTGTAATACGGGGGCACCTCAGGGTACGGTTCTCGCCCCTTTCCTCTTCACACTGTACACTGCAGATTTTAGGTGTAACTCATCCAGCTGCTACCTACAGAAGTATTCTGACGACTCTGCAATAGTGGGTCTCATCACAGATGATGATGACAGGGAGTACAGAGAACTGAACCAGGATTTTGTGGACTGGTGCCACCGGAACCACCTGAAGATTAACGCGGGGAAGACCAAGGAGATGGTGGTGGACTTCCGCAAAGGCAGATGCCCTCCTAAACCAGTGGACATCCTGGGGACGGGCATCGAGATTGTGAACACCTATAAGTACCTGGGTTTGCTCCTTAATAATAAGCTGGACTGGGCAGATCATATGGAGGCCCTGTACAGGAAGGGCCACAGCAGGCTCTACCTGCTTAGGAAGCTGAGAGCCTTTGGAATCTGGGGGGCACTTCTTAGAACTTTCTTCAACTCGGTAGTGGCATCAGCCATCTTCTTCGCAGTGGCCTGCTGGGGGAGCAGTATATCAACCAGGGATAGGAATAGACTCGACAAGCTGATTAGAAGGGCCAGCTCTGTCCTGGGAAGCCCACTGGACCCAGTGCAGGTGGTGGGTGACAGAAGGATACTGTCCGTGGTGAGCTCCATGCAGAAGAAGAAGTCCCATCCCATGCATGAGACTGTGATCGCGCTGGGCAGTACTGTCAGTGACCGACTGCTCCACCCTAGGTGTGAGAAGGAGCGCTATCGGAAGTCTTTCCTCCCCACCGCGGTTAGGCTGTACAACCAACACCGACCTAAGCGGAGATCATTACACACAGAGAACTGAAATATCTCTCTGCCTGTTATATCCCCCCTCCCCCTCTGCTACGTCCTATCTGTCTGTCTGCTATTAATGTAATGCCTCTCACCTTGGAACATTCCTGTACATGTTGTATTTGTATCTGCTTATCTTATCTTATCTTTGCTGCTGTAACACACTGAATTTCCCCATTGTGGGGCTACTAAAGGACTATTATTATTATTATTATTATTATTATTATTATTATAAGTAAGCTTTCAGGAGTACTAGCTAGCTCCCTTCATCAGACATGGTGTGATACAAGAACTGAAAATTAACAGATTTTTATACACATGGTTTTCAAAGCATTTTAGAGTCCTTAAAAAAAATTGCAATCTAAGTAGAGAAGTTATTTACAACAGGTCAAAAAAACAGTCTGGAAACTTGTGGTGCAATATTAACACTTTGTTTTCAGGTGTCTAGAACTACAATGACGGCGGTGATGAGTCTCCCAGCTGGCGACATCTATAATATCACGGTCACTGCCTGTACTGAGAGAAGCAGTAACACATCTCTGCCACACCAGGTGAAGTTAGGTGAGTGTGCTGGAATGAGATGGTTAGAGGTAGGTCCTGGAGACCATGCTGGTCCATGCCGCAGAGCTGGCCCCTTGTATCTGTCATTCTAATCATTGCTGCTGTTATTCGTCTCAGATCCGGCTCCCCCCAAGTCTCTTTATGCTGTGAACAAGACGCAGACATCGTTCACTCTCCTGTGGGTAGAGGAAGGCTTCTCCGATCACTTTGAGGTTGTTTGCTGGCGCTTAGATCCTCTGCAGAGTGAATTTGAGAAGGTAAAAGGATTGATATCATGCAGGTTGTCCCATGTATAGGGTTTGAGCTTCATGTAGTGGTCGCCCATATACCCACAGGAATATGTGAGATACAGTATGGCATGTAATACGTATCATGCTCTAAAGCAATGTGAAATATACAGCACAGTATTTAATAATGTTATATAAACAGTACAGTGTGTAATATATAATGTGATGTACAGTATAGTGCTACAGCATACAGCCTATAATATGATATAGAGTAGATCGTGTAAGCTATAACATGATAGATATTACACACTGCACTGTATATATCATGTTATCTGTTACATACTCTACTCAATATCACGCTATATACTATAGGCTGTATGATATATGACATTTCATATAGCACTGTACTGTAAATCATATATTACATGCTGCACTGCAGATACACATTGTGCATATATAACAGTACAAGATGTGATCTAATCAGTAGAGTGTAATACAGAGTTTAGTGTAATACAGTATGCAATATATATAGCATGATATACAGTACAGCCTGCAATATATAAGGTGCTATACAGTAGAATGTAATATATATAGCATGATATACAGTAGTAGATGTAATATATAATGTAGGGCAGGGTAATTATCAAAAAATAACCAGAACCAAAAGTCCTCTCCATTGATGGATGTGAACTTGGTGACATTGATTATTTTTCATTGATGCCATCGGGTCTCACACTGCCATTAAAAAAGACATAGCACCACACAATAGGAGAAAAGGGAGGAATAACCAGCCCTAAACAACACTGTTGTCTCCTAATACGTCATCAATAACCCTACAACTGGCGTGCCTTTACACCTGATACAATAAGCAAACAAAAAAATATAGAAGGAGATGAAGCACTCAACATCAATGAATACCTAAAAGGTCTTTCAAAATTACATATTTATTAGAAAACCTATAAAAAAACATATATAGAAATACATAGATGAAAACTAACAATACATAACCAAAAAGGTGTAAGGGGATATCATGGAGACCAACATGTAGAAAATGAGGTAAGTATGATGCAAGATTAAATGCACCAAATCAGAGCAAACATATATTCTTATATGTCCACAATAGGGAGATAGCAGTGCTCCCTGCAATAACCATATATGTTAACCCACTGGTATATATAAAAGCATAGTGCAAGAAAACAGTCACACAATAGTGTTAGGTAATGGAACACATACCCATCTGGAGTGTAGTTACAATGTGGTCTCCTCCCGCTGACACCACCCATGTCACGAACTATACTCTATCCAGTCCGAACCAGTGGCAGATAAACATGGGAGTGTCCAAAAATCATCCTTCATTCATGGTAATCTAGGTAAATGTTCAATGGTGGCTTTTGTGAGGGTCGCCACATTGTGGTTTGGAGATCACGTTGATTTCAATGTGTCTGTTCATATGGCCGTAGTTTTTCATGCATCTATTTTTGTCTGTGCTTACGGGCCCAATAAAACTGAAAGGATCCGTTCTTAACATTAAATGTTGAAAACAGATCAGTGGTTTGGGTCAAAAAAGAAAGATCAATGAAACTTCATTTTTTTTCACGCTAGGTTCACACCTGCGGACCCCCCAAATGGAAACCTAATCCTCTTAAAAAAGCAGTTACCCTCGGAAACCCGCAGACCCCATAGACTATAATAGGGTCAGCTGGGTTTCCGCCTGAATAGGGCGAAAAATGCGGAGAGAAATGCGGATACCCCGAACGGATTTCAAGCGCAGGTGTGAACCTAGCCTGACAGTAAAAAACTGATGCAAAACGGCCATCAAAAACTGATCTACCTCTTCGAGACCCTCCCTTTTCCAGTCCCTAGCAGTGCCCTTAGATCTTTATAGGCCTCCATGGTCCAGTTTATCTGGGCATGCACGCACGTGCATTGAATTGCCCATAGTGTCATGCTGGCCAGTAAATCATCTGGCGGACTAGCAGTACTAGACATACAGAAATACTGCTGGGAAGTTCACCTCTGGCGGGACCAGCTTGGTTGAAGCTCCCAACTTATACCAAATGGATGGAGACAGAAAAACAGTGTCTCTTTTTGTGGTCAACCTGCCCTCCATGCCACTTTTCGGCCTGATACAATTCACCAGAAATATTTGGGCAACCTTTGAGCAAAGATTCCCACTATCTGTTGCTCATTCCCCCACAACCTCTTTAATGCCCATCTCCCAGAAAGTCTCACAGGGGTCATGACTGGCCCATAGTTTTAGAGAGGCCTGTTTAGGGTAGCAGATCTTGTGGATTGCAGGAGGTGATGTCTATTGGAGGTGGAGTGTAAGCAATGGCTTGTTCTGGTGAAGTTGGGGGTGGGAAATGGTCCAGTGTGTAGGAACTGGAGAAGGCGGATGGGTTCGCCTGGTGTAGAGACTGTGCCTGTCCAGCACCTGTGAGGTGATGTCAGTAATAGAAAGCATCGGGCCTTTCTGCGTTTCTAGACTGTGGCCTCTGACACTCAGAACATTGCCCCAGTGGGTAATGACAGCTAATGTATTTACGCCACTGACTGGACTGCCATACTGGATTTCAGCATTCTTATAAATTGAAAAGTTTTTAAACTACTCATGCCCCCTGGAGCAAAACACATGGCTGCTGCTCGAGCTAATGAAAACTCTCAGCAGACCCAAGCCCATGTCTAATCTGACAAGGCATGGTCAGCCACATGCACACAGCTGCACTCCATGTTTCCATAACAACCCAGCCATGTTTCTTCACTGCTGTAGGTCAGCTTTAAAGGAGCAGGGTGCTGTGGATGACACTGTTACACAAGGTCACATACACACAGCTTTACTTCAGGTTTTCCATAACAACCGATCGCAGGTTTTTCACTGATATCCAAACTGAGATACACATGATCACACGACGCTTATGGACCAATGGAAAACCACAAATTCTTCAGTCTTGACATACACACAGCTTTGCACCAGGTTTCCATAGCAACCAAGCTATTTATGACCTGTATGAGTCAATAGCAGTTCGCAGGTCCTTAAATATTCAGTCATATCACATGCATCAGCCAATATAAGTTCACATTTCATTTACCAGGTTTCCATAACAACACAGCAATAAATAGTCTGTTTCTATACTGGACTGCCATACTGGATGTCAAGTGCAAAACTGGCCAATTCTTAAGGGGCCACTACACAATCAAAAAATGAAATATATGTGCATGTGTATGTATATATCACACTGTGTATTAGGAGCAGAAAAAACATTAAATAACAAGGTTTTTTTTTTCAGATTTGCACAGGCTAACAATAAAAATGCCTTAATAACAGAGTTTTTTTCAGATTTGTGCAGGTGGAATTTGTGTATTTAATGAAAAAAATGTAAACTGTAGCCCAATAAAACCCTTAACAAAGGACTTTTCACTAACCTGACTGATTTCTCAGCAAAAAGTATGTTTAAACACTGTGGATACAGATGAAACTGCTCTATTGCACAACAGACTTGTGGGTGTTGCTAAATTTGCCACGGCATCCTAGGTGGGCTGCACCTTCTGTCCCTCTTATTGTCCTTCGAAAGGTGGGAGGTATGCTATTGGCAATGATAAGATTCCCTGTCTTGTCTGTGATTGTGTATTAGAGCAGAAATGCAGCATTCTCCAGCTCACACAGCAGAACAGCTTTGTCGTCACTCTTATCTATTGAATTCTATCTCTAATCTGCCTGTGTAATTGCTTGAATCTGACTAAATTCTCCTATTCTAACTATTGTTTGTAATTGTAAGCTTTTCAGCTCTGTATGAGGCAGTGAGATGAATCACAGACCCTTCACTATCTCCACCATTACAGCAACTAGCTTCTGATGACGCTTACAGCACCTTTATATAGCATATATGACATCAGCACTGTAAGGTGTCCACCCACCACTGTCTATTGGCTGAGTGGCTGTCATGAGGTTCTAGAACATCATACACGCGTGTCTCTTTTTTTTTGGAATATACAGCTTGTAATATATAACAAGCTATATAGTGATGTTTAAAATACGAGTGCAAAATATAATGTAACAAGTAGTGTAATATAAAAAGTGATTTACAGTACAGTGTGAAATACTGTATATAACATGTAATATAGGTGTAGTATATAAAGTTATATTCAGTATATTGTTTATGAAGGTACACAGCCCTATATAATAAGTTTTGTGTGTCCCCTAAGTCTGATTGTTATGTTCTCAGGATCCGGTGACTGTCTTCTCACATGTGGTAACCATCGCCAATCTCCATCCAGGAACTTCTTACAACTGCAGCATCAGCACAGTCAGCCATCACACCACAAGCACCCCCACCTACATCATAGTCACTACACTGGGTAAGTGTATGGATCCCAGCCTCATTCACTGTAATATCCACATCTAGGCCTAGGGTTAGGATCTTCTACTGCAGAGTTATTTGCAGTCTGAGACACAGAACAGCCGGGGTCATACTACATCCTACAGTGCTGGAGATGGGCGTCTAGGGTTAGGGTCTTCCACAGCAGAGTTATTCGCAGTCAGAGACACGGACCAGCCGGGGATCACACTACATCCTACAGTGCTGGAGATGGGCGTCTAGGGTTAGGGTCTTCCACAGCAGAGTTATTCGCAGTCAGAGACACGGACCAGCCGGGGATCACACTACATCCTACAGTGCTGGAGATGGGCGTCTAGGGTTAGGGTCTTCCACAGCAGAGTTATTCGCAGTCAGAGACACGGACCAGCCGGGGATCACACTACATCCTACAGTGCTGGAGATGGGCGTCTAGGGTTAGGGTCTTCCACAGCAGAGTTATTCGCAGTCAGAGACACGGACCAGCCGGGTATCACACTACATCCTACAGTGCTGGAGATGGGCGTCTAGGGTTAGGATCTTCTACGGCAGAGTTATTTGCAGTCAGAGACACGGACCAGCCGGGGATCACACTACATCCTACAGTGCTGGAGATGGGCGTCTAGGGTTAGGATCTTCTACGGCAGAGTTATTTGCAGTCAGAGACACGGACCAGCCGGGGATCACACTACATCCTACAGTGCTGGAGATGGGCGTCTAGGGTTAGGATCTTCTACGGCAGAGTTATTTGCAGTCAGAGACACGGACCAGCCGGGGATCACACTACATCCTACAGTGCTGGAGATGGGCGTCTAGGGTTAGGATCTTCTACGGCAGAGTTATTTGCAGTCAGAGACACGGACCAGCCGGGGATCACACTACATCCTACAGTGCTGGAGATGGGCGTCTAGGGTTAGGATCTTCTACGGCAGAGTTATTTGCAGTCAGAGACACGGACCAGCCGGGGATCACACTACATCCTACAGTGCTGGAGATGGGCGTCTAGGGTTAGGATCTTCTACGGCAGAGTTATTCACAGTCAGAGACATGGACCAGCCGGGGATCACACTACATCCTACAGTGCTGGAGATGGGCGTCTAGGGTTAGGATCTTCTACGGCAGAGTTATTTGCAGTCAGAGACACGGACCAGCCGGGGATCACACTACATCCTACAGTGCTGGAGATGGGCGTCTAGGGTTAGGGTCTTCTACGGCAGAGTTATTTGCAGTCAGAGACACGGACCAGCCGGGGATCACACTACATCCTACAGTGCTGGAGATGGGCGTCTAGGGTTAGGATCTTCTACTGCAGAGTTATTTGCAGTCTGAGACACAGAACAGCCGGGGTCATACTACATCCTACAGTGCTGGAGATGGGCATCTAGGGTTAGGATCTTCTACTGCAGAGTTATTTGCAGTCTGAGACACAGAACAACCGGGGATCACACTACATCCTACAGTGCTGGAGATGGGCGTCTAGGGTTAGGGTCTTCCACAGCAGAGTTATTCGCAGTCAGAGACACGGACCAGCCGGGGATCACACTACATCCTACAGTGCTGGAGATGGGCGTCTAGGGTTAGGGTCTTCCACAGCAGAGTTATTCGCAGTCAGAGACACGGACCAGCCGGGGATCACACTACATCCTACAGTGCTGGAGATGGGCGTCTAGGGTTAGGATCTTCTACTGCAGAGTTATTTGCAGTCTGAGACACAGAACAGCCGGGGTCATACTACATCCTACAGTGCTGGAGATGGGCGTCTAGGGTTAGGATCTTCTACGGCAGAGTTATTTGCAGTCAGAGACACGGACCAGCCTGGGATCACATTACATCCTACAGTGCTGGAGATGGGCGTCTAGGGTTAGGGTCTTCTACGGAAGAGTTATTTGCAGTCTGAGACACAGAACAGCCGGGGTCATACTACATCCTACAATGCTGGAGATGGGCGTCTAGGGTTAGGGTCTTCCACAGCAGAGTTATTCGCAGTCAGAGACACGGACCAGCCGGGGATCACACTACATCCTACAGTGCTGGAGATGGGCGTCTAGGGTTAGGATCTTCTACGGCAGAGTTATTTGCAGTGAGAGACACGGACCAGCCGGGGATCACACTACATCCTACAGTGCTGGAGATGGGCGTCTAGGGTTAGGATCTTCTACGGCAGAGTTATTTGCAGTCAGAGACACGGACCAGCCGGGGATCACACTACATCCTACAGTGCTGGAGATGGGCGTCTAGGGTTAGGGTCTTCTACGGCAGAGTTATTTGCAGTCAGAGACACGGACCAGCCTGGGATCACATTACATCCTACAGTGCTGGAGATGGGCGTCTAGGGTTAGGGTCTTCTACGGAAGAGTTATTTGCAGTCTGAGACACAGAACAGCCGGGGTAATACTACATCCTACAGTGCTGGAGATGGGCGTCTAGGGTTAGGGTCTTCCACAGCAGAGTTATTCGCAGTCAGAGACACGGACCAGCCGGGGATCACACTACATCCTACAGTGCTGGAGATGGGCGTCTAGGGTTAGGATCTTCTACGGCAGAGTTATTTGCAGTGAGAGACACGGACCAGCCGGGGATCACACTACATCCTACAGTGCTGGAGATGGGCGTCTAGGGTTAGGATCTTCTACTGCAGAGTTATTCGCAGTCAGAGACACGGACCAGCCGGGGATCACACTACATCCTACAGTGCTGGAGATGGGCGTCTAGGGTTAGGATCTTCTACGGCAGAGTTATTTGCAGTCAGAGACACGGACGAGCCGGGGATCACACTACATCCTACAGTGCTGGAGATGGGCGTCTAGGGTTAGGATCTTCTACGGCAGAGTTATTTGCAGTCAGAGACACGGACCAGCCGGGGATCACACTACATCCTACAGTGCTGGAGATGGGCGTCTAGGGTTAGGATCTTCTACGGCAGAGTTATTTGCAGTCAGAGACACGGACCATCCGGGGATCACACTACATCCTACAGTGCTGGAGATGGGCGTCTAGGGTTAGGATCTTCTACGGCAGAGTTATTTGCAGTCAGAGACACGGACCAGCCGGGGATCACACTACATCCTACAGTGCTGGAGATGGGCGTCTAGGGTTAGGATCTTCTACGGCAGAGTTATTTGCAGTCAGAGACACGGACCAGCCGGGGATCACACTACATCCTACAGTGCTGGAGATGGGCGTCTAGGGTTAGGATCTTCTACGGCAGAGTTATTCACAGTCAGAGACATGGACCAGCCGGGGATCACACTACATCCTACAGTGCTGGAGATGGGCGTCTAGGGTTAGGATCTTCTACGGCAGAGTTATTTGCAGTCAGAGACACGGACCAGCCGGGGATCACACTACATCCTACAGTGCTGGAGATGGGCGTCTAGGGTTAGGGTCTTCTACGGCAGAGTTATTTGCAGTCAGAGACACGGACCAGCCGGGGATCACACTACATCCTACAGTGCTGGAGATGGGCGTCTAGGGTTAGGATCTTCTACTGCAGAGTTATTTGCAGTCTGAGACACAGAACAGCCGGGGTCATACTACATCCTACAGTGCTGGAGATGGGCATCTAGGGTTAGGATCTTCTACTGCAGAGTTATTTGCAGTCTGAGACACAGAACAACCGGGGATCACACTACATCCTACAGTGCTGGAGATGGGCGTCTAGGGTTAGGGTCTTCCACAGCAGAGTTATTCGCAGTCAGAGACACGGACCAGCCGGGGATCACACTACATCCTACAGTGCTGGAGATGGGCGTCTAGGGTTAGGGTCTTCCACAGCAGAGTTATTCGCAGTCAGAGACACGGACCAGCCGGGGATCACACTACATCCTACAGTGCTGGAGATGGGCGTCTAGGGTTAGGATCTTCTACTGCAGAGTTATTTGCAGTCTGAGACACAGAACAGCCGGGGTCATACTACATCCTACAGTGCTGGAGATGGGTGTCTAGGGTTAGGATCTTCTACGGCAGAGTTATTTGCAGTCAGAGACACGGACCAGCCTGGGATCACATTACATCCTACAGTGCTGGAGATGGGCGTCTAGGGTTAGGGTCTTCTACGGAAGAGTTATTTGCAGTCTGAGACACAGAACAGCCGGGGTCATACTACATCCTACAATGCTGGAGATGGGCGTCTAGGGTTAGGGTCTTCCACAGCAGAGTTATTCGCAGTCAGAGACACGGACCAGCCGGGGATCACACTACATCCTACAGTGCTGGAGATGGGCGTCTAGGGTTAGGATCTTCTACGGCAGAGTTATTTGCAGTGAGAGACACGGACCAGCCGGGGATCACACTACATCCTACAGTGCTGGAGATGGGCGTCTAGGGTTAGGATCTTCTACGGCAGAGTTATTTGCAGTCAGAGACACGGACCAGCCGGGGATCACACTACATCCTACAGTGCTGGAGATGGGCGTCTAGGGTTAGGGTCTTCTACGGCAGAGTTATTTGCAGTCAGAGACACGGACCAGCCTGGGATCACATTACATCCTACAGTGCTGGAGATGGGCGTCTAGGGTTAGGGTCTTCTACGGAAGAGTTATTTGCAGTCTGAGACACAGAACAGCCGGGGTAATACTACATCCTACAGTGCTGGAGATGGGCGTCTAGGGTTAGGGTCTTCCACAGCAGAGTTATTCGCAGTCAGAGACACGGACCAGCCGGGGATCACACTACATCCTACAGTGCTGGAGATGGGCGTCTAGGGTTAGGATCTTCTACGGCAGAGTTATTTGCAGTGAGAGACACGGACCAGCCGGGGATCACACTACATCCTACAGTGCTGGAGATGGGCGTCTAGGGTTAGGATCTTCTACTGCAGAGTTATTCGCAGTCAGAGACACGGACCAGCCGGGGATCACACTACATCCTACAGTGCTGGAGATGGGCGTCTAGGGTTAGGATCTTCTACGGCAGAGTTATTTGCAGTCAGAGACACGGACGAGCCGGGGATCACACTACATCCTACAGTGCTGGAGATGGGCGTCTAGGGTTAGGATCTTCTACGGCAGAGTTATTTGCAGTGAGAGACACGGACCAGCCGGGGATCACACTACATCCTACAGTGCTGGAGATGGGCGTCTAGGGTTAGGATCTTCTACTGCAGAGTTATTTGCAGTCAGAGACATGGACCAGCCGGTATCACACTACATCCTACAATGCTGGAGCTTGGAAGCAAGAACAGTGGCAAGCATTGGTTCAAAATTTGAAAGCTTAAATGAGGTTGGACTTTCCCTGTAAGCTCCTTGTGTAATTTGAGGCCGTGGCTCTCCATTTGTAGACCCTGCGTCTATAGGAGATGATAAGGCAGAAAGCCCCAGGACAGCTGATCTGGTTGTCCGTGTATTATAAAATTTACTAACGTCCTGAAAACCGTAGCCTTGGTGGCCTGGGGGCATCTGAAGCCTGGATGTTCAGACATTGAGCAAATTTGGGAAAATCTCTATTCTGTCTCCTAGTGGCGGAGGTGAACCCCAATGTTGTGGTGATATCGCTACTGGCCATTCTCAGTATACTTCTCATTGGACTCTTGTTGGTTACCCTGGTTGTCTTACGCAGAAAACATCTCCAGATGTCAAGGTAATTCTATCACAGTCTTCGGTATATGCACCCATCTGATCTTACATCAGTCATCGCATATCCTCCTGCATGTCACGCAGTGTATCAGTCCTGTATGTCACTCAGAGTATCACTGTATCAGTCCGTGCGTGAGCCAGGCTATTTCAGTGCCTTATTGTATTAGCTAGTGCATCTGTAGAGCTATCTGTCTGTCTGTTATTTTATTGGCTAGTGTAACAAGCAGTCTATTCTAAATGTTATTTCTATATCGCCTTGTGTATCACTTAGTCAGCCAATACATCTGTGTACTATCTTGCTACTGTAACAAGCAGTGTATTTGCTCTGTGTATTAGTTTGTGGTCAGTGGAATAGCCAGTCAGCTTATCAATTAATTTTATCTAGGGAATGCGGCGCTGGAACATTCATCAATTTTGCTACGCTGGAGAGAGATGGAAAGCTTCCGTACAATTGGTAAGTGCAGCTTCCGTTCCAGTCGGTAAGTGCGGCTTCCGTACAATTGGTAAGTGCAGCTTCCGTTCCAGTCGGTAAGTGCGGCTTCCGTTCCAGTCGGTAAGTGCGGCTTCCGTTCCAGTCGGTAAGTGCGGCTTCCGTTCCAGTCGGTAAGTGCGGCTTCCGTTCCAGTCGGTAAGTGCGGCTTCCGTTCCTGTCAGTAAGTGCGGCTTCCGTTCCAGTCAGTAAGTGCGGCTTCCGTTCCAGTCGGTAAGTGCGGCTTCCGTTCCATTCGGTAAGTGCGGCTTCTGTTCCAGTCGGTAAGTGCGTCTTCCGTCCAGGCGGTAAGTGCGTCTTCCGTCCAGGCGGTAAGTGCGGATTCTTTGCTGCCTGCAGTTTTATCGCATTTATTTATTTATGAATCTATAAGAAATGACATTTCCTCGGCAGTTCTTGAGTCACCTTTGTCAGTTCTTGACCTTCTGCCATTTTGTGTCTACAGCTCTTCTGTGGATCTATTCATGGTTTTGGTTTTTTTGGGTTCTTCTCTCAGTTGCATCTCTCCTGTTATTTTTGTGTATCTTTTCCTTTGTACACTTGTATCTTCCTATCTTTTTTTTGTGTATTCTTCTCTTTTCTGGCGTCTTTCTTCTGTGTATTATTTGCTCTTCTTCGCATGTTCTTTGGTTTTCTCTTTTGTATATGAAGGTTTTCTTGTTTTCCCCCTTTTGAATATTTTTTATTATTTTCAGCGTTTTTCTCTTATTCTCTCTATTTTTATATTTTTTGTGTTTCTATTTTTGTGACTTTTTTCCCTCTTATGTATTTTCCTTTTTCTATATTGTCCAATATGTTTTTCTTTGTCTATTTTTCTTTTCCTATGTAAATTCCACATTTTTGTGTTTCCTTTTTTTTAGTGTAGTTTATAGTTCCTTATGTTTTTTTATTGTTTGTATCTTTACTTTTTTTTTTCTCTTTTCTTCTTTTTTTCCTTATCTGTACTTTTCATATACAGTGGGGAAAAAAAAGTATTTAGTCAGCCCCCAATTGTGCAAGTTCTCCCACTTATAAAGATGAGGCCGGCCTGTAATTGTCATCATAGGTAGACCTCAACTATGAGAGACAAAATGAGAAAACTAATCCAGAAAATCACATTGTCTGATTTTTAAAGAATTTATTTGCAAATTATGGTGGAAAATAAGTATTTGGTCACCTACACACAAGCAAGATTTCTGTCTCTCCCAGCCCTGTAACTTCTCCTTTAAGAGGCTCCTCTGTCCTCCACTCATTACCTGTAGTAATGGCTCCTGTATGACATTGTTATCAGTATAAAAGACTCCTGTCCACAACCTCAGTCACACTCCAAACTCCACTATGGTGAAGACCAAAGAGCTGTGGAAGGACCAGAAACAAAATGGTAGCCCTGCACCAGGCTGGGAAGACTGAATCTGCAATAGGCAAGCAGCTTGGTGGGAAGAAATCACCTGTGGGAGCAATAATTAGAAAATGGAAGACATACAAGACCACTGATAATCTCCCTCCATCAGGGGCTCCACGCAAGATCTCACCCCCGTGGGGTCAAAATGATCACAAGAACGGTGAGCAAAAATCCCAGAACCCCACGGGGGGACCTAGTGAGTGACCTGCAGAAAGCTGGGACTAACGTAACAAAGGCTACCGTCAGTAACACACTACGCCGCCAGGGACTCAGATCCTGCAGTGCCAGACGTGTCCCCCTGCTTAAGCCAGTACATATCCGGGCCCGTCTGAAGTTTGCTAGAGAGCATTTGGATGTTCCAGAAGAGTATTGGGAGAATGTCATATGGTCAGATGAAACCAAAGTAGAACTGTTTGGTAGAAACACAACTCGTGGTGTTTGGAGGAGAGTGAATGCTGAGTTGCATCCAAAGAACACCATACCTACTGTGAAGCATGGGGGGGCAACATCATGTATGGGGCTGTTTCTCTGCAAAGGGACCAGGACGACTGATCCGTGTACATGAAAGAATGAATGGGGCCGTGTATGGGGAGATTGTGAGTGCAAACCTCCTTCCATCAGCAAGGGCATTGAAGATGAAACGTGGCTGGGTCTTTCAGCATGACAATGATCCCAAGCACACCGCCAGGACAACGAAGGAGCGGCTTCGTAAGAAGCATTACAAGGTCCTGGAGTGGCCTAGCCGGTCTCCAGATCTCAGCCCCATAGAAAACCTTTGGAGGGAGCTGAAAGTCCATGTTGTCCAGCGACAGCCCCAAAACATCCCTGCTCTAGAGGAGATCTGCATGGAGGAATGGGCCAACATACCAGCAACAGTGTGTGCCAACCTTGTGAAGACTTACAGGAAACGTTTCACCTCTGTCATTGCCAACAAAGGAGATAGAACAAAGGATTGAGATGAACTTTTGTTATTGACCAAATACTTATTTTCCACCATAATTTGCAAATAAATTCTTTAAAAATCAGACAATGTGATTTTCTGGATTAGTTTTCTCATTTTGTCTCTCATAGTTGAGGTCTACCTATGATGACAATTACAGGCCGGCCTCATCTTTATAAGTGGGAGAACTTGCACAATTGGGGGCTGACTAAATACTTTTTTTTTTCCCCCCTGTATGTTTATATTTTTCGGGTTTATTTTCTGTTTCTGGTACAGTCCTATTATTACTACACTCTATACTCAATATATTTATAGTGGTACAGTCCTGCCGTTATTCACCCTCTGCACTTAGTATATTTGTATATAGTGGTTCAGTCCTGCTGTTATTACGCTGTGTGCTTAGAATATTTGTATATAGTGGTTCAGTCCTGCTGTTATTACGCTGTGTGCTTAGTATATTTGTATATACTGTAGTGGTTCAGTCCTGCTGTTATTACGCTCTGTGCTTAGTATATTTGTATATAGTGGTTCAGTCCTGCTGTTATTACGCTCTGTACTTAGTATATTTGTATATAGTGGTAAAGTCCTGCTGTTATTACGCTCTGTGCTTAGTATATTTGTATATACTGTAGTGGTTCAGTCCTGCTGTTATTACGCTCTGCACTTAGTATATTTGTATATAGTGGTTCAGTCCTGCTGTTATTACGCTCTGTGCTTAGTATATTTGTATATAGTGGTTCAGTCCTGCTGTTATTATGCTCTGTGCTTAGTATATTTGTATATAGTGGTACAGTCCTGCTGTTATTACGCTCTGTGCTTAGTATATTTGTATATAGTGGTTCAGTCCTGCTGTTATTACGCTCTGTGCTTAGTATATTTGTATATAGTGGTTCAGTCCTGCTGTTATTACGCTCTGTGCTTAGTATATTTGTATATAGTGGTTCAGTCCTGCTGTTATTACGCTCTGTGCTTAGTATATTTGTATATAGTGGTTCAGTCCTGCTGTTATTACGCTCTGTATTTAGTATATTTGTATATACTGTAGTGGTTCAGTCCTGCTGTTATTATGCTCTGTACTTAGTATATTTGTATATACTGTAGTGGTTCAGTCCTGCTGTTATTACGCTCTGTGCTTAGTATATTTGTATATAGTGGTTCAGTCCTGCTGTTATTACGCTCTGTGCTTAGTATATTTGTATATAGTGGTTCAGTCCTGCTGTTATTATGCTCTGCACTTAGTATATTTGTATATAGTGGTTCAGTCCTGCTGTTATTACGCTCTGTGCTTAGTATATTAGTATATAGTGGTTCAGTCCTGCTGTTATTACGCTCTGTGCTTAGTATATTTGTATATAGTGGTTCAGTCCTGCTGTTATTACGCTCTGTATTTAGTATATTTGTATATACTGTAGTGGTTCAGTCCTGCTGTTATTATGCTCTGTACTTAGTATATTTGTATATACTGTAGTGGTTCAGTCCTGCTGTTATTACGCTCTGTGCTTAGTATATTTGTATATAGTGGTTCAGTCCTGCTGTTATTACGCTCTGTGCTTAGTATATTTGTATATAGTGGTTCAGTCCTGCTGTTATTACGCTCTGTGCTTAGTATATTTGTATATAGTGGTTCAGTCCTGCTGTTATTACGCTCTGTGCTTAGTATATTTGTATATAGTGGTTCAGTCCTGCTGTTATTACGCTCTGTGCTTAGTATATTTGTATATAGTGGTTCAGTCCTGCCGTTATTCACCCTCTGCACTTAGTATATTTGTATATAGTGGTTCAGTCCTGCTGTTATTACGCTGTGTGCTTAGAATATTTGTATATAGTGGTTCAGTCCTGCTGTTATTACGCTGTGTGCTTAGTATATTTGTATATACTGTAGTGGTTCAGTCCTGCTGTTATTACGCTCTGTGCTTAGTATATTTGTATATAGTGGTTCAGTCCTGCTGTTATTACGCTCTGTACTTAGTATATTTGTATATAGTGGTAAAGTCCTGCTGTTATTACGCTCTGTGCTTAGTATATTTGTATATACTGTAGTGGTTCAGTCCTGCTGTTATTACGCTCTGCACTTAGTATATTTGTATATAGTGGTTCAGTCCTGCTGTTATTACGCTCTGTGCTTAGTATATTTGTATATAGTGGTTCAGTCCTGCTGGTATTACGCTCTGTGCTTAGTATATTTGTATATAGTGGTTCAGTCCTGCTGTTATTATGCTCTGTGCTTAGTATATTTGTATATAGTGGTACAGTCCTGCTGTTATTACGCTCTGTGCTTAGTATATTTGTATATAGTGGTTCAGTCCTGCTGTTATTACGCTCTGTGCTTAGTATATTTGTATATAGTGGTTCAGTCCTGCTGTTATTACGCTCTGTGCTTAGTATATTTGTATATAGTGGTTCAGTCCTGCTGTTATTACGCTCTGTGCTTAGTATATTTGTATATAGTGGTTCAGTCCTGCTGTTATTACGCTCTGTATTTAGTATATTTGTATATACTGTAGTGGTTCAGTCCTGCTGTTATTATGCTCTGTACTTAGTATATTTGTATATACTGTAGTGGTTCAGTCCTGCTGTTATTACGCTCTGTGCTTAGTATATTTGTATATAGTGGTTCAGTCCTGCTGTTATTACGCTCTGTACTTAGTATATTTGTATATAGTGGTTCAGTCCTGCTGTTATTACGCTCTGTGCTTAGTATATTTGTATATAGTGGTTCAGTCCTGCTGTTATTATGCTCTGCACTTAGTATATTTGTATATAGTGGTTCAGTCCTGCTGTTATTACGCTCTGTGCTTAGTATATTTGTATATAGTGGTTCAGTCCTGCTGTTATTACGCTCTGTGCTTAGTATATTTGTATATAGTGGTTCAGTCCTGCTGTTATTACGCTCTGTATTTAGTATATTTGTATATACTGTAGTGGTTCAGTCCTGCTGTTATTATGCTCTGTACTTAGTATATTTGTATATACTGTAGTGGTTCAGTCCTGCTGTTATTACGCTCTGTGCTTAGTATATTTGTATATAGTGGTTCAGTCCTGCTGTTATTACGCTCTGTACTTAGTATATTTGTATATAGTGGTTCAGTCCTGCTGTTATTACGCTCTGTGCTTAGTATATTTGTATATAGTGGTTCAGTCCTGCTGTTATTATGCTCTGCACTTAGTATATTTGTATATAGTGGTTCAGTCCTGCTGTTATTACGCTCTGTATTTAGTATATTTGTATATAGTGGTTCAGTCCTGCTGTTATTACGCTCTGTGCTTAGTATATTTGTATATAGTGGTTCAGTCCTGCTGTTATTACACTCTCTGCTTAGTATATTTGTATATAGTGGTTCAGTCCTGCTGTTATTACGCTCTGTGCTTAGTATGTTTGTATATAGTGGTTCAGTCCTGCTGTTATTACGCTCTGTGCTTAGTATATTTGTATATAGTGGCACAGTCCTGCTGTTATTACGCTCTGTACTTAGTATATTTGTATATACTGTAGTGGTTCAGTCCTGCTGTTATTACGCTCTGTGTTTAGTATATTTGTATATAGTGGCTCAGTCCTGCTGTTATTACGCTCTGTGCTTAGTATATTTGTATATAGTGGTTCAGTCCTGCTGTTATTACGCTCTGTGCTTAGTATATTTGTATATAGTGGTTCAGTCCTGCTGTTATTACGCTCTGTGCTTAGTATATTTGTATATACTGTAGTGGTTCAGTCCTGCTGTTATTATGCTCTGCACTTAGTATATTTGTATATAGTGGTTCAGTCCTGCTGTTATTACGCTCTGTGCTTAGTATATTTGTATATAGTGGTTCAGTCCTGCTGTTATTACGCTCTGTGCTTAGTATATTTGTATATAGTGGTTCAGTCCTGCTGGTATTACGCTCTGTGCTTAGTATATTTGTATATAGTGGTTCAGTCCTGCTGTTATTAGGCTCTGTGCTTAGTATATTTGTATATAGTGGTTCAGTCCTGCTGTTATTACGCTCTGTGCTTAGTATATTTGTATATAGTGGTTCAGTCCTGCTGTTATTACGCTCTGTGCTTAGTATATTTGTATATAGTGGTTCAGTCCTGCTGTTATTACGTTCTGTATTTAGTATATTTGTATATAGTGGTTCAGTCCTGCTGTTATTACGCTCTGTGCTTAGTATATTTGTATATAGTGGTTCAGTCCTGCTGTTATTAGGCTCTGTGCTTAGTATATTTGTATATAGTGGTTCAGTCCTGCTGGTATTACGCTCTGTGCTTAGTATATTTGTATATAGTGGTTCAGTCCTGCTGGTATTACGCTCTGTGCTTAGTATATTTGTATATAGTGGTTCAGTCCTGCTGTTATTAGGCTCTGTGCTTAGTATATTTGTATATAGTGGTTCAGTCCTGCTGTTATTACGCTCTGTGCTTAGTATATTTGTATATAGTGGTTCAGTCCTGCTGTTATTACGTTCTGTATTTAGTATATTTGTATATAGTGGTTCAGTCCTGCTGTTATTACGCTCTGTGCTTAGTATATTTGTATATAGTGGTTCAGTCCTGCTGTTATTACGCTCTGTGCTTAGTATATTTGTATATAGTGGTACAGTCCTGCTGTTATTACGCTCTGTGCTTAGTATATTTGTATATAGTGGTTCAGTCCTGCTGGTATTACGCTCTGTGCTTAGTATATTTGTATATAGTGGTTCAGTCCTGCTGTTATTACGCTCTGTGCTTAGTATATTTGTATATAGTGGTTCAGTCCTGCTGTTATTATGCTCTGTGCTTAGTATATTTGTATATAGTGGTTCAGTCCTGCTGTTATTACGCTCTGTGCTTAGTATATTTGTATATAGTGGTTCAGTCCTGCTGTTATTACGCTGTGTGCTTAGTATATTTGTATATAGTGGTTCAGTCCTGCTGTTATTACGCTCTGTGCTTAGTATATTTGTATATAGTGGCACAGTCCTGCTGTTATTATGCTCTGTGCTTAGTATATTTGTATATAGTGGTACAGTCCTGCTGGTATTACGCTCTGTATTTAGTATATTTGTATATAGTGGTACAGTCCTGCTGTTATTACGCTCTGTATTTAGTATATTTGTATATAGTGGTACAGTCCTGCTGTTATTACGCTCTGTATTTAGTATATTTGTATATACAGTAGTGGTTCAGTCCTGCTGTTATTACGCTGTGTGCTTAGTATATTTGTATATAGTGGTTCAGTCCTGCTGTTATTACGCTCTGTGCTTAGTATATTTGTATATAGTGGCACAGTCCTGCTGTTATTACGCTGTGTGCTTAGTATATTTGTATATAGTGGTTCAGTCCTGCTGTTATTACGCTCTGTGCTTAGTATATTTGTATATAGTGGTTCAGTCCTGCTGTTATTACGCTCTGTGCTTAGTATGTTTGTATATAGTGGTTCAGTCCTGCTGTTATTACGCTCTGTGCTTAGTATATTTGTATATAGTGGCACAGTCCTGCTGTTATTACGCTCTGTGCTTAGTATATTTGTATATATGTATATAGTGGTTCAGTCCTGCTGTTATTACGCTCTGTGCTTAGTATATTTGTATATAGTGGTTCAGTCCTGCTGTTATTACGCTCTGTGCTTAGTATGTTTGTATATAGTGGTTCAGTCCTGCTGTTATTACGCTCTGTGCTTAGTATATTTGTATATAGTGGCACAGTCCTGCTGTTATTACGCTCTGTGCTTAGTATATTTGTATATATGTATATAGTGGTTCAGTCCTGCTGTTATTACGCTCTGTGCTTAGTATATTTGTATATAGTGGTTCAGTCCTGCTGTTATTACGCTCTGTGCTTAGTATATTTGTATATAGTGGTTCAGTCCTGCTGTTATTACGCTCTGTGCTTAGTATATTTGTATATAGTGGTTCAGTCCTGCTGTTATTACGCTCTGTGCTTAGTATATTTGTATATAGTGGTTCAGTCCTGCTGTTATTACGCTCTGTGCTTAGTATATTTGTATATAGTGGTTCAGTCCTGCTGTTATTACGCTCTGTGCTTAGTATGTTTGTATATAGTGGTTCAGTCCTGCTGTTATTATGCTCTGTGCTTAGTATATTTGTATATAGTGGTTTAGTCCTGCTGTTATTACGCTCTGTGCTTAGTATATTTGTATATAGTGGTTCAGTCCTGCTGTTATTACGCTCTGTGCTTAGTATATTTGTATATAGTGGTTCAGTCCTGCTGTTATTACGCTCTGTGCTTAGTATATTTGTATATAGTGGTTCAGTCCTGCTGTTATTACGCTCTGTGCTTAGTATATTTGTATATAGTGGTTCAGTCCTGCTGTTATTACGCTCTGTGCTTAGTATGTTTGTATATAGTGGTTCAGTCCTGCTGTTATTATGCTCTGTGCTTAGTATATTTGTATATAGTGGTTTAGTCCTGCTGTTATTACGCTCTGTGCTTAGTATATTTGTATATACTGTAGTGGTTCAATCCTGCTGTTATTACGCTCTGTGCTTAGTATATTTGTATATAGTGGTTCAGTCCTGCTGTTATTACGCTCTGTGCTTAGTATATTTGTATATAGTGGTACAGTCCTGCCGTTATTACGCTCTGTACTTATTATATGGTCACTTTTCTAACCTCCTATTTCTGTCCTGACTTATTAACACTCACAGGCGTCGGAGCATCTTTGCTTTCCTAACCCTCCTGCCGTCCTGTCTCTGGACTGACTACCTCTTGGCTTTTTATATTAACCCTTGGTAAGTCATTTTCATTTTTTGAAGTGTTAGATTAACATTTTGTTTGCTGACCATTGCCCCCGGTCTCAGCGATAATTTATTATATCGCACCCTATGATGTCATATTATGTCATCATGAAGTGTTGTGATATATGTGTGTTGTTATAAGTAGAGCGCTTCCTGTACTGGGACTGTCTAACCTGCAAGGGTATTATATTACTTATTATAATTGAGGATGTTCCATAATTACCGGGGATCCATATAGAGAGAAAGGCGGAGACTTGGCAGATCCCATTTTATACCAAGAAACTCTAAGCAAAGGATTTAGAAGTAATTATTGGTAATAAACTAAATAGCACCCAGTGCCAGTCTACTCCATGTAAAGCTGAGCTATTACCTTTGTAACATACTGGTGCTTTGCTTCTTCATAAAAAGTATATCGGAGCAGGAGAAAACTCTGAGACGGATGACTAGTTATTAAGGGCGTCTCAGCTACGGATTTGGTATAAAGGAAAGGGAGTAATATTTTTTAGGTTACGCAGATTGGGAGTATGGGCAGTCATCAGGACTGTGTAGAAGTCAGAGTATTCGGGTGAGGTAGACTATGTCAGGTTATTTAGGTGAGGTAAACTATGTCGAGGTATTCGGTTGAGGTAGACTATGTCAGGGTATTCGGTTGAGGTAGACTATGTCGAGGTATAAGGGTGAGGTAGACTATGTCGGGGTATTCGGGTGAGGTAGACTATGTCAGGGTATTTGGGTGAGGTAGACTGTCGGGGTATAAGGGTGAGGTACACTATGTTGAGGTATTCGGTTGAGGTAGACTATATCAGGGTATTTGGGTGAGGTAGACTATGTCGAGGTATTCGGTTGAGGTAGACTATGTCAGGGTATAAGGGTGAGGTAGACTATGTAGGGGTATTCGGGTAAGGTAGACTATGTCAGGGTATAAGGGTGAGGAAGACTATGTCAGGGTATTTGGGTGAGGTAGACTGTCAAGGTATTCGGGTGAGGTAGACTATGTCAGGGTATTTGGGTGGGGTAGACTATGTCGGGGTATTCGGGTGAGGTAGACTATGTCAGGGTATTTGGGTGAGGTAGACTGTCGAGGTATTCGGGTGAGGTAGACTATGTCAGGGTATTCGGGTGAGGTAGACTATGTTGGGGTATTCGGGTGAGGTAGACTATATCAGGGTATTTGGGTGAGGTAGACTATGTCAGGGTATTTGGGTGAGGTAGACTATGTCAGGGTATAAGGGTGAGGTAGACTATGTCGGGGTATTCGGGTGAGGTAGACTATGTCGGGGTATTCGGGTGAGGTAGACTATGTCAGGGTATAAGGGTGAGGTAGACTATGTAGGGGTATTCGGGTGAAGTAGACTATGTCAGGGTATAAGGGTGAGGTAGACTATGTCGGGGTATTCGGGTGAGGTAGACTATGTCGGGGTATTCGGGTGAGGAAGACTATGTCAGGGTATAAGGGTGAGGTAGACTATGTAGGGGTATTCGGGTGAGGTAGACTATGTCAGGGTATAAGGGTGAGGAAGACTATGTCAGGGTATAAGGGTGAGGTAGACTATGTAGGGGTATTCGGGTGAAGTAGACTATGTCAGGGTATAAGGGTGAGGAAGACTATGTCAGGGTATTTGGGTGAGGTAGACTGTCGAGGTATTCGGGTGAGGTAGACTATGTCAGGGTATTTGGGTGGGGTAGACTATGTCGGGGTATTCGGGTGAGGTAGACTATGTCAGGGTATAAGGGTGGGGTAGACTATGTTGGGGTATTCGGGAGAGGTAGACTATATCAGGGTATAAGGGTGAGGTACATTATCGAATTAAATGTATGTGAACCCCTGAGCTGACCTAGGTGAGCATGTCTGGATATCTTTAGTCACTATAACAGCCTCGCGTGTCTGGGACAGAGCGCCAATCATCCCCCCAGCTGTAGAAAGGAGCTGATGTTTGGGCTCTCCGAGACCCTTCACATCAAATTTATCACCCCATTTCTGTGCACAGGGTGTAGACATGCTGGACCTTCCTCTAACCGCTCCCACAAACCATAACCCTTCACTGGAAATAGCCATTATCAGGCCAGTGCCCCTCCTGCACCCCATTCCTAGGAGTCCGATGCTTTACACCACTCCAGCAGACACTTGGCATTGAGCACACTGATTGTTGTCTCCACATACCTGAAGATCCTGACGGACACTTCTTGTGCAGATGTCACATCCAGGCCTAGCTCGGGGCTCTGTGGTGATATCACACAAGGATAGGTGTTTACAGAGTTACTATGAATTGTGCCAGTGGGCGATAACTAGAATTAGGGTTGTCAGTTGTCAGTTCTGCAGCAGCCTTAGGCCTTATTCACACTTCAGGGTTTTGGTCAGTGATTTCCGTTAATCATTATAAGTCAAAACTACAGTAAGAGCAGTTCACAGAAGAAGCACATATCTATCCATTATACCTCATCTCTATATGGTCTCCACTCCTGGTTTTGGCTCCCAATCACTGACTGTGTGAATAAGGCCATAGTGTCACGTAGTGTACGTGTATACATAGTGTAATAAGTCATTAGCGTACACATGGAGATTATATATAGGTGCACTTTAGTACAGGACAGCAGCTCTAGTGTCCATATACAGCGGCATCTCCATAAATTAGAATATCTGTGAAACGTTTATTTCTTTCAGTAATTCCATTAATAAAGTTCCTCCTATATTTTCTAGATTCTTTACACACAGAGTCTTCTATTTCAAGTGTTTTATTTCTGTAAATGTTGATTATGGATTACAGGGAATGAAAACCCAAATCTAAGAAAATGAGAATATTGTAAGTTCAGTTCAGTCTTGTAAATTCAGCGTCACCTGCCAAGGTTTCCTCAGTCTGGTTCAGTAGGACACACAATCCTGGAAGACGCTGAGTAAGGATTGTATTACTGAATGACTGAGATGAAGGAACGGTTCAGATATTCTCATTTATTGAGATGCGCCTGTACACGTGGAGCTCATCTATAGGAGTGCTGTAAATAGAGTTTCCAGAAAAAAATACCAAACTGGGTAAAATAAAACGGGTATTTCTAAGGGTCTTCTGGGTGATAGCATGGAATTGAGTAAAAGTTATAAAGCAGTGTTGGGCTGCTCTTGTTTCCTGTGACATTCCAGCGGTGGGCCCCAGTCCTCTCTGCCAGTCTCCAGATCCAGCACTGCGGCAATGATGAAAACGACTACCGCAACGGAGGCCACTGATTGCCTGCCCTGACCACGTGAGGGATCATTGACATCACGGCTGGAGAGCTGGAACCAGAGACCAACAGGGCTTCAAAATAAATTAAAGACCTTCTAGACATCGGGGGTGACAAGGGCCCATGTAAAGATAGGGCTGGCCCTCAACTAGTCCCCGGGGCCACGCTGGGTACACTTTATCTGCCATGTATCTTGTGCCGTGTCCGGTCTCTGACCCTGAAGAGAATTTCTCTTTCTTTTTTAGTGTTACCAGAATCTTTTACCAGAGAGGTAGCAGTGTTTGTCTGGAGCAGCAGTGCCCAGCTAGGTCAGTCTACCCAGAGCCCCCGTGTGTCCTACCCCCCACTAGGTCAGTCTACCCAGAGCCCCCGTGTGTCCTACCCCCCACTAGGTCAGTCTACCCAGAGCCCCCGTGTGTCCTACCCTCCACCACCCCCCCACTAGGTCAGTCTACCCAAAGCCCCCGTGTGTCGTACCCCCCACTAGGTCAGTCTACCCAGAGCCCCCGTGTGTCCTACCCCCCCACCACCCCTCTGCTAGGTCAGTCTACCCAGAGCCCCCGTGTGTCCTACCCCCCCACCACCCCTCTGCTAGGTCAGTCTACCCAGAGCCCCCGTGTGTCCTACCCCCCCACCACCCCCAGCTAGGTCAGTCTACCCAGAGACCCTGTGTGTCCTACACCCCACCACCCCCAGCTAGGTCAGTCTACCCAGAGCCCCCCGTGTGTCCTACCCCCACCACCCCCTCAGCTAGGTCAGTCTGACCGATAAAACAGCGGTTACATACAAAACTTGGTGGACCCCCACTGATTGTGGGGTGTCCGTCGTATTAATACTGAAAGTGGCAGAGAAATAAAGTCCTCCATGCAGAATTTTTTTCTCCACCGTTTTTTGTCGGACTCTGTGACGAAGTCTCCATGTCAGCAGTAGAACAAATCTCCCTCTTGTCCTTATAGTTTTGTTACATTGTATCAGTGCAGATAAAATATAGCAATCTGGAGCCCAGGATTTTTTTTTTCCCAAGTGGACTGTTCATATTGGATACAGATGTACAAGTGTAACAAACCCTCAGCTGTGAAAAGTTTTCATGTAGGTTTCTTGTCACTGACAGCAAGCAGTGATCTTTATTATGCTTCACTAATCTCCAGAAAACCTCTGTAATGTCCTGGACATGTAGGATGGGGAGTCGGGGGTCACAACACCATTCCCAGCCACTTTATCAGCTGTTCCTTCCTACTTTTCTGTAATGGGGCCGCTTGTGCTATGTAGAGTAGGGGTAGATTTTAAGTAGCAGAGGGACCTTTAGGGTCCCCTCAGGGTCCAACGCATTCCCTATAGCTACACTTCTGTCTGTGCTGCATGTGACCGGCACTCGGCGACATGACTCCAGCGATTGCACCCATTGACTAGTGACCTGCTTGCAATGTCCTGCATCCAGTGATTTCACCTAGTGACCAGTGACTACACGCAGTGACCCATGAATGCATTCAGTGACTGACCACAATGACCCAGTGACCATGACAGAGTCTGCCCCAGTCACAGGTGAATGCAACCGGTGACCATGACAGTGACTACCCCAGTGACAGATGAATGCATCCAGTGACAGATGAATGCATCCAGTGACCATGACAGTGACTATCCCAGTGACAGATGAATGCATCCAGTGACCATGACAGTGACAACCCCAGTGACAGGTCAAAGCAACCAGCGACCATGACAGTGACTACCCCAGTGACAGATGAATGCATCCAGTGACCATGACAGTGACTACCCCAGTGACAGGTCAAAGCAACCAGTGACCATGACAGTGACTACCCCAGTGACAGGTCAAAGCAACCAGTGACCATGACAGTGACTACCCCAGTGACAGATGAATGCATCCAGTGACCATGACAGTGACAACCCCAGTGACAGGTCAAAGCAACCAGCGACCATGACAGTGACTACCCCAGTGACAGATGAATGCATCCAGTGACCATGACAGTGACTACCCCAGTGACAGGTCAAAGTGACCATGACCGTGACTACCCCAGTGACAGGTCAAAGCAACCAGTGACCATGACAGTGACTACCCCAGTGACAGATGAATGCATCCAGTGACCATGACAGTGACAACCCCAGTGACAGGTCAAAGCAACCAGTGACCATGACAGTGACTACCCAAGTGACAGATGAATGCATCCAGTGACCATGACAGTGACTACCCCAGTGACAGATGAATGCATCCAGTGACCATGACAGTGACTACCCCAGTGACAGATGAATGCATCCAGTGACCATGACAGTGACTACCCCAGTGACAGATGAATGCATCCAGTGACCATGATAGTGACTACCCCAGTGACCATGACACTGACTACCCCACTGACAGGTGAATGCAACCAGTGACCATGACAGTGACTACCCCAGTGACCATGACAGTGACTACCCCAGTGACCATGACAGTGACTACCCCAGTGACAGGTCAAAGCAACCAGTGGCCATGACCATGACTACCCCAGTGACAGGTGAATGCATCCACTGACCATGACAGTGACTACCCCAGTGACAGGTCAAAGCAACCAGCGACCATGACAGTGACTACCCCAGTGACATGTGACTACCTCAGTGACATGTGACTACCCCAGTGACAGGTAATTGCATCCAGTGACCATGACAGTGACTACCCCAGTGACAGATGAATGCATCCAGTGACCATGATAGTGACTACCCCAGTGACCATGACACTGACTACCCCAATGACAGGTGAATGCAACCAGTGACCATGACACTGACTACCCCACTGACAGGTGAATGCAACCAGTGACCATGACAGTGACTACCCAAGTGACCATGACAGTGACTATCCCAGTGACCATGACAGTGACTACACCAGTGACAGGTGAATGCAATCAATGACCATGACAGTGACTACCCCAGTGACCATGACAGTGACTATCCCAGTGACCATGACAGTGACTCCCCCAGTGATCATGACAGTGACTACCCCAGTGACAGATGAATGCATCCAGTGACCATAACAGTGACAACCCCAGTGACAGGTCAAAGCAACCAGTGACCATGACAGTGACTACCCCAGTGACAGGTCAAAGCAACCAGTGACCATGACAGTGACTACCCAAGTGACAGATGAATGCATCCAGTGACCATGACAGTGACTACCCCAGTGACAGATGAATGCATCCAGTGACCATGACAGTGACAACCCCAGTGACAGGTCAAAGCAACCAGTGACCATGACAGTGACTACCCCAGTGACAGATGAATGCATCCAGTGACCATGACAGTGACAACCCCAGTGACAGATGAATGCATCCAGTGACCATGACAGTGACAACCCCAGTGACAGGTTAAAGCAACCAGTGACCATGACAGTGACAACCCCAGTGACAGGTCAAAGCAACCAGTGACCATGACAGTGACAACCCCAGTGACAGGTCAAAGCAACCAGTGACCATGACAGTGACAACCCCAGTGACAGGTCAAAGCAACCAGTGACCATGACAGTGAATACCCCAGTGAGAGATGAATGCATCCAGTGACCATGACAGTGACTACCCCAGTGACCATGACACTGACTACCCCAATGACAGGTGAATGCAACCAGTGACCATGACACTGACTACCCCACTGACAGGTGAATGCAACCATTGACCATGACAGTGACTACCCCAGTGACCATGACAGTGACTACCCCAGTGACAGGTCAAAGCAACCAGTGGCCATGACCGTGACTACCCCAGTGACAGGTGAATGCATCCATTGACCATGACAGTGACTACCCCAGTGACAGGTCAAAGCAACCAGCGACCATGACATGTGACTACCCCAGTGACATGTGACTACCTCAGTGACATGTGACTACCCCAGTGACAGGTGAATGCAACCAGTGACTATGACACTGACTACCCCACTGACAGGTGAATGCAACCACTGACCATAACAGTGACTACCCAAGTGACCATGACAGTGACTATCCCAGTGACCATGACAGTGACTACCCCAGTGACAGGTGAATGCAATCAGTGACCATGACAGTGACTATCCCAGTGACCATGACAGTGACTATCCCAGTGACCATGACAGTGACTACCCCAGTGACAGGTGAATACAACCAGTGACCATGACAGTGACTATCCCAGTGACCATGACAGTGACTACCCCAGTGACAGGTGAATGCAACCAGTGACCATGACAGTGACTACCCCAGTGACAGGTGAATGCTATCAGTGACCATGACAGTGACTACCCCAGTGACCATGACAGTGACTACCCCAGTGACAGGTGAATGCAATCAGTGTCCATGACAGTGACTACCCCAGTGACCATGACAGTGACTACCCCAGTGACAGGTGAATGCAACCAGTGACCATGATAGTGACTACCCCAGTGACCATGACACTGACTACCCCAATGACAGGTGAATGCAACCACTGACCATGACAGTGACTACCCAAGTGACCATGACAGTGACTATCCCAGTGACCATGACAGTGACTACCCCAGTGACAGGTGAATGCAATCAGTGACCATGACAGTGACTACCCAGTGACCATGACAGTGACTACCCCAGTGACCACGACAGTGACTACCCCAGTGACCACGACAGTGACTACCCCAGTGACCATGACAGTGACTACCCCAGTGACCATGACAGTGACTACCCCAGTGACCATGACAGTGACTACCCCAGTGATCATGACAGTGACTACCCCAGTGACCATGACAGTGACTACCCCAGTGACCACGACAGTGACTACCCCAGTGACCACGACAGTGACTACCCCAGTGACCATGACAGTGACTACCCCAGTGACCATGACAGTGACTACCCCAGTGACAGGTGAATGCACTGCTCTTGTCATGTCCTCTTTTTTTTCACATGAACATCTATATTTTTGTTTTAGGAGCAAGAATGGATTCAAGAAGCGGAAACTGACCAAGTAGGTGACCCTCCGCTCCTCCCTTCATACCTTTCATTCTCAGCAGGGAGCGGTGATTTCATCCTTCATATAAGCCCTACCCTATATATTACCTGCAGAAAGCAGGCCACCAGACCCCAGCTGCTGCTCTCTGGTGTCAGACCAGTGCCAGTCTGCATGGATGTTTTCCTCTTTGATTGTGTCCAAATAATAACCCCATCATGTCTCTTCTCTCCCTCATCCCTAAAGCCCCGTGCAGCTAGACGACTTTGATTCCTACATTGCGGACATGGCCAAAGATTCTGACTACAAGTTCTCACTGCAGTTTGAGGTAAGTGATGGCCTTCAACACTCCAGAAACTATAAGTCACAGTTCATCATCATCCTTCCAGAATACGGAAACCTGAGCCCTGGACCCACAAAATATACCACTCTCCCAATATAGTCTCAACCACAAACCCACCAGATATCATCGGAAACCTTACCCATTGTCACGTGTCAATACCATGTCCTAGGTCTGTCCTAAGGCTTCTGTATGTATGAAAGTGACCCTGGAACCCTGTACATAGATATATACGTAGATCTATGTACACACACGTCTGTTATATACAGTTGTCGTAGAGTAAACCTGAAATTCTGCAATGAAACTGCTGCATTCTGATATCTTATCACAGAAGACAACAAAAAACCATTGTGAAAACATTTTCCACAGACTTTTTATTGTTTTTCGTTGTCTTGATTGATGAAACACAGATCTTCTGTAGATGTAGGTTTGCTCCAATCCTTCTGTGTCTTCGTGTAATCCTAGACAGACTGGATGATCTTGGCATCAGGGGGCCTCTGTGGGGGCCATATCATCACTTCCAGGACTCCTCTATTAACCCTTCTATTTCGGAAAGCATTCTTAATGTGCAACATTTTCACAGTAGGCTACACAAGAGTGAAGCGACCGCACATCCGCACAAATAGCTGCCACCACCTGCCACTTTACTGTAGGCAAGACACAAACCACACACAAACAGCAACCAAAAAAGTAGCAAGCCTAGCGGGTATTTGCTCTGTTCAGAACTGCAGGGACATTTAGTGCGAGGACAATTTTATTACATTTTAAATTTAATATACACAAAAAAGTACAAAAAAAGGTGCAAGAAAAGGCCAAATATACCTGCAAAGAATATCCAATACAATGTGAGCTCAGCCGGAAGTAGTTGGACAGATCTACAGGGAGGGCTGGATCTCCAATATCTGACCCTGACTTCATGTACTGCATCACTTTTGAAGGATCCCTCACCCCAGCCCACTTCCTGGAGTCTCTCACCTGTGAATGGGCGGGCTAATGCCATTCACCAAATCTGGAAAGATATGACCTATTTTGGTAATATGCCATAACTCTCTGTGGGTACCATGTATAGGTATGATATTCCTCCAGGCATGTCAAACTTTCAGATTGAATTATACTCCATTCAGCAGCTAAATCATTTGGGACGCTTAGTAATGCTCAACATCCAGATTTTAGACGTCACTAACTGGTTAGGGTTCCCTGGCCATCTATTGGTGCATGAATAGTTATAAAACAAGCCACACACACTGACTGGTTGTCTGCACTGACTCCGCATCCTGTACAAGGGATTACAAATGAACATACAAGTTAGAATAACTGTACATGGAAACCCTCAGATCCTGCACAAAGGAACAATCCTCTAACTACCCCCAAAGAATGAAATAGCCCACAACTATAAGAAAATTCAGAAATAGACACATAACACAACATGCTGTATACATATTGTAGTTTCTCTATAACCATGTATACAATCACAAAAAAAGCAACGTCTGCCCATTTTGTGCACTCTAGTTTTATGTATCAAGACATAATAAAAAAAACATCTGTTCCATGGAAGGTCTTTAAAATTAGGTAAATCCAACCTTAGATGCAGAACAGCACACAACAAATTCCACTAGGCAATTATTTATTTACCAACAACTTGGCCGAAATGGAAAAAGCCATGTGTGAAAAATGATGTCCACCCTTACTGCTTCCATAGGAGGTAAAAGGGTAAGTAGCAGCCAGGTGCTGCTCATCAAATGCCCTGGATTACTTGATCATCAGTAAGTGTGAACGCCTCTATAAAAGCTGAAGTTTTGGCAGTTTGCTGGTCTGCAGCATTCAGGTTTGTGTTACTGCAATGCCAAGGAGGAAAGACATCAGCAATGAGCTTAGAGAAGCAAACCTTCCTGCCCATCAATCTGGGAAGGATATAAAGTCATTTGCAAACTACACACATGGACAGAATTGTTGGTCCCCTCCCTCGTTTACTAAACAAAAAACCCACAATGGTCGCAGAAATAGCTTGAATATGACAAAAGTAATAATATATAAAAATTCTATGAAAATGAACAAATGAAAGTCAGACATCGCTTTCCAACCAGGCTTCAAAAGAATTTTTTTTAAAAAGAAAACTCATGAAACAGGCCTGGACAGAAATGAGGGTTCCCCTGAAAATAATGTGACCAAAGGGACAAGTTACATCAAGGTGAGTCCACTAATCATCATCCCAGGTGTCTACAATCCTGTAATCAGTCCGTGGCCTGTATATAGGGCTACAGATACTCACTGTGCTGTTTGGTGACATGGTGAGTACCACACTCAACATGGACCAGAGGAAGCGAAGGAAAGAGATGTCTCAGGAGCTTAGAGAGAAAATTATAGACAAGCATGTTAAAGGTAAAGGTTCTAAGACCATCTCCAAGCAGCTTGATGTTCCTGTGACTACAGTTGCACATATTCAGAAATGTAAGATCCATGGGACTGTAGCCAACCTGGATGTGGCCGCAGGAGGAAAACTGATGACAAATCAAAGAAAAGGATAATACGAATGGTAAACGTCAAGCTCAAGGAACATCAGTGTCAGATCGCACCATCTGTCGTTGTTTGAGCCAAAGTGGACTTCATGGGAGACGACCAAGAAGGACACCATTGCTGAAAACAAATCATGAAAAAGCCAGACTGGAATTTGCCAAACTACATGTTGCCAAGCCACAAAGCTTCTGGGAGAATGTCCTATGGACAGATGAGACAAAAATCGAAATTTTTGGCAAGGCCCATCAGCTCTATGTTCACAGACAGAAAAATGAAGCCTATCTTGAAAAGAACACTGTCCCTACTGTGACACATGGAGGAGGCTCTGTTATGTTCTGGGGCTGCTTTGCTGCATCTGGCACAGGGTGTCTTGAATCTGTGCAGGGTACAATGAAATCTCAAGTCTATCAAGGGATTCTAGAGAGAAATGTTCTGCCCAGTGTCAGAAAGCTTGGTCTCAGTCGCAGGTCATGGGTCTTGTAACAGGATAATGACCCAAAACACAGCTAAAAACCCCCAAGAATGGCTAAGAGGAAAACATTGGACTATTCTGAAGTGGCCTTCTATGAGCCCGGACCTAAATCCTATTGGAAGGAGCTGAAACATGCCGTCTGGAAAAGGCACCCTTCACACCCGAGACAACTGGAGCAGTTTGCTCATGAGGAGTGGCCAAAATCCCTGCTGAGAGGTGCAGAAGTCTCATTGACAGTTACAGGAATCGTCTGATTGCAGGGATTGCCTCAAAAGGTTGTGCAACTAAATATTAAGGGAACCCTCATTTCTGTCCAGGCCTGTTTCATGTTGAAGCCTGGTTGGAAAGCAATGTCTGACTTTCATTTGTTCATTTTCATAGAATTTTTATATATTATTACTTTTGTCAGATTCAAGTTATTTCTGTGACCATTGTGGGTTTTTCTTTCATTAAACGAGGGAGGGGAACAACAATTTTGTCCACTTGTGTATTTCAAGCCCATCATTCTACAGTAAGAAAGATTACTCTCAAGTGCAGAACATTCAAGACAACTTTCCCAGGAGTGGACGTCCCAGCAAATTCACCCAAAGGTCAGACTATACAATGCTCTGAGAAACTGCGAAAACCCAAGAGCTAAATGTCAGACAGGTCTCAGTAAGCATATTACATGTTCAAGTACAATTAGAAAAAGACTGAACAAGTATGGCCTGTGTGGACGGGTTGTCAGGAGAAAGACTGAACAAGTATGATGTTAGGAATGTTGCTGCTTTAAGGTTGTTGTGTCAACATAGGGAAGCTTCCTCTTAGGAACTGTTGCTGCTTTAAGGTTGCCATGACTACATAGAGAAGCTTCCTAGACCTTCAGGCCTTTATACAGCCCTCCCTCCTTACTCTGGTTGCTGGTAATCCACCTCATACTCCAGTTTGTTGCTGATCTTGCTGTGACTTCTCCTATACTGACCTCTGACCTCATTCTTCGATTCCTCTCTGTCTTACGATTTTTGTTCTGGCGTTCCCGATTGGATTTGACTCTTGGTTTTGTTTTCCGGACCTGTCTTCGCCTTGTGATTTGGTTCCTCATTCTTCTTCTTCACACAATCACCTGTGAGTGATGACCATCCTGTGATCCCCGTGTGCGGTCTTGGTGTTTGGTTATTTGTAGTACAATTATCTGTTCTGGTGACAATTTTGGTCTTCAGATTCAGTGAAAGTCCATCTTTTCTTGCGAGGAGCTCTGGTCAAGGCGTCTGGGGCCGATCTTGGCTCACAGAGTTGAGTTACGTTTAGGTAGCATTTTCTACTGCTCGCATTTGTCAGCCCATTTCTGCTGCTGCTCTCCGGAAAACTCGTGCATTACTTACCTTGTCATTGCAGCCCTGCATTGGAATTCTAACATATGGCTTGTGTGGATGGGTTGTCAGGAGAAAAAATCTGTGGAAAGACAAGAACAAAGTGGAGATGTTTGGCCATAATGTACAGCGCTATGTCCGGTGAAAACCAAACCCATCATATCAGCACAAACCCATCATATCGACAGTGGAGCACAGTGGTGGAGGCAGTGACCCTGTGACTATATATGTGATGATGAGAGAACCCCCAGTTATATATTTCTCTTTGATATGTGTTCTATATACAAATTCCCTAATCTTGTTCATTCTATGTTGTGCTTACATTGCTGGTCAATTCGCTTCAGTGGTTTTATTTGTATAGAAAGGGAGATTGCCCTTTCTGGCTCCAGCAAGTTTATTGCCCCTGGACAAACAGATGTCAAAGGAGGGAGAGAGGGCTCCTGACCCTGAGCTCAACCCAGACACCGCTTTCTCGCAGCAAGGAAAACATCCTTCTTTCTCAGGATCCTGCAGTGGGAGGTAAGAGGAGGGGGGCTACCTGGCAGGGAGGTTCGGCTGGACACTGGTCTTAACTGAGGCTGAGAGCTAGATTCTTTGTCACATCTATGGAGTCAGCTCAGAGAGCTGGGTGTGTCCACTTCAATACAGGCGATAGGCCAAGCTCCTGGTTCCAAAGACTCTTAAGTATTCTTCTGCTTTATTCCTTGTTATTTTATAGCTGTTCGTATTGTGTGTTATTTGTTATCTCTCTATATCTGTAGCACTGAACCATCTGGGTATTAAAGTGTTAACTTTAAGGTTACTTTGTGTATGCTCTATGAACCCTTCACCTTTTTGAAGTGTATATGTGCGCAAGGTGTCTGCTGGGCCTGAATCAGCAGTGGTGGCCGCAGCGGCGTGTATTTGGGGTGCGTGGACTGTGCTGGGGTGCGACTTACACTTAATTTGCAGCCTGAGTGAAGGGTGAGTGAGAGATTGAGTGAGCAGAGTTGAGTCGACCCCTGACAGCTGAACCCCCGTCATGTGCTAGGAAGGCGCGTACGTGACAAATTGGTGGCAAGCGGTGCGATAATTTTATTTTTATTTTTTCTAATAGAGCATTAAGTGCCAAGAGTAACCCTTGCACTTAAGACTAGTGTAACCCTGGAGAGGAGTGCACCTCAGTGCTTAGTATAAGACAGTTTCCCTTCCCCGATTTTCTTTCCTATCTTTTATTTGACAAAGGCTGCTGTCAGCTATGGCAACTTATACAGCAGGCAGAGCAAGGAGGCTCTTATCCAGCTCTGTGAGCAGAGAGGCAGCGAAACAGCAGACAAGACCAAAGACCTGCTGATCTCTGCACTGGTGGAGCAGGACATGGCGCAAACTCTTGAAGTGTTGGGGCAAGAAACCACTCCAGAAAGTCCAGCAGTTGACCCTGTCCCAGAGATAACTTCTCCTGGTGGGACAAGAAGCCCAAGCCCTTTGGGGGAAATGGACTTTTTTTTGCAAGTGGCCTTACAACAGCTGGTCCCCAGTGACTCTAGCGCTCACCTACAGCTGATCCTCCTATATCAATAGGCTGAGAGAGAAGCAGCAGAACGTCAGGCGTAGAGAGAATTTCAATTAGAGATGGCCCAGCTGCAGAGGAGTAGTCATTCTCTCCTCAGACCCAAGTCCAGGATGTCCGTATACAGAGGCCTTGACTGGAGAACTTCCCTGTCATGGAGAAGGATGGGGACTTGGACATTTTTCTGCGGGGGTTTGAAAAAACCTGCCGGCAACACCATTTGCCCTGTGAGCAGTATTTAACTCCAGGGTTAAAAAGCAAAGCCCTGGAAGTCTTTGCTGACCTGCCACCTGAGTTGGATGGGGACTATGACGCCATTAAGGAGGCTCTCATCAAAAAGTACAACCTTACCCCGGAGGTGTACTGCAAAAGGTTCCGAAGTGTAAAGCAGGACACCACAAGTAGCTATGCAGATAGTGGGCAGCTTACAGACTACATTCTGGCAATGGATCAGAGGACGTTCTGTTACCACCATTAAAGACCTTGATGATCTTATGACCAAAGACCAGTTCCTCCATGTTTGTCCTCTGCATCTCCGCCAGTTTGGGTGTGACCAAGGGAGGAAAAACACTGCATAGATCCCCAACCTGGAAGGAGAGGCAAGGCGAGAGTTCACCACAGCCTCTTGTCTTCAAGCCGGGTGTGACCGTTCCTGTGGGGGAAACCCAGCTCAGGGGGATTTGCGCAAATGCTTTGGGTGGAACAAGGTTGGCCATGTAAGGTCTGCTTTCCCAGAGAGAGGGGCAGTGGTAACATCTACCCAACCTGTAATGATGTTCTTCTCTGATAGAAGACATAACTTGCAGCACCACATGCAGCCTGTGAGGTTGGGGAGTAAAGTCACGCAGGAATTAAGAGACTCTGGTGCGAGTTGTTCTCTGGTCCGGTCAGAAGTGATAGTGACTTTGCCTGTGACAGGGGTGGCCGAATGCCATCCAGGAGTACCCGTAGCAAAGGTTCATATGGACTGGGGTGCTGGGAGTGGGATCAGAGCGGTAGAGGGGGGGGGGCAGATGCTTTACCTGTTGATGTATTGTTGGGGAATTATTTGGGTAAAATGACTTCTGTTTATGTGCCCGAGGTATCACCATCACCCACACGAGTACATGATGTAATGAGCATAGGCCTGAGGGGACAGTGTGCCTGGGAGGGAGGACAGGGGATGGTTAAAACTGTGCCAGAACCAGAGGTGTCCCCATGTAAGGAAGCTAGGGGGAGGTGAGGGAACCCCCAGAACTCTCCCAGCTAGCAGTTAGGGCTGGAGAGAACGAGAGACTGCCAGGATGGAGTCTCTGAACCTATACCTCAAGGACTCGGGTTTGTGAGTGCTGATATGAAGGATGCCAGCACTCGGGAAGAGGACCCAGAGCAGGGAGGAGGGAGCCAGGTGTGCAGGCAGGGGATAGCCAGGTGGGCAGGCAGGGGATAGCCAGGTGGGCAGGCAGGAGGTAGCCAGGTGTGCAGGCAGGAGGTAGCCAGGTGTGCAGGGCTCAGCAGGGAGAAGGTAGCCAGGTGTGCAGGGCTCAGCAGGGAGAAGGTAGTCAGGTGTGCAGGGCTCAGAGCAGGGAGGAGGTAGCCAGGTGTGCAGGGCTTAGAGCAGGCAGGAGGTAGCCAGGTGTGCAGGGCTCAGAGCATGAGCCTTAGGAGTGTCTCCACTGGAGAGGAAGAGGGTATCTGAGAGCCTGGAGCAGTTCAGGTAACAGAACCAGGGTTGGGAGAGGAGACTGGGACCGATGTCATAGCAGAGTCCCTCGAGGGGCCCATAACTAATGCTGCCTTGGATGGAACCCAGCCAGCTTCCCAGGGGAATGGCCCAGTAGAGGGGCTTCAGCTTTCCTCCATACTTCACTCTAGTACAGAGACGGGGGAAGGGAAGCTGCAGAGCATAGACTCTATGGTGGGTACGTGGCCTGTGGGCCAGTTTAGGCCCATAGAGATCACCTAGGGAACAATCCCCTACCAAAGGAGGCACTGAACAGGATCATAAAGGACAATACCAGATAACCCCCTAGCACCAGATTCCCTGACTATAATCGTCCTAAATTGCCAGTTGCTGAGGTGTACAGCAATGTAGGGGTTAACCCATATGTAGTTTCCTCATTCAGCTCTGAGCTCAAAGCTGGAAGGCCGGCAGGCTAGTAAGGTGTGCAGGGTCTGAGTTCATGGTATTGGAATATGGCGCGGTCACTTGGTTATGAGTCTGCAAACATTTACAAATGACGTGTGCCATATATAAGTCATGCAGTAACTAAAGTGGGAGATGTGATGATAGATCCCTCCAGAAGGGGGCCCCATAATACTATAACCATGTTGTGATGATGAGAGACCCCCAGTTATGTATCTCTCTTTGATATGTGCTCTATATACAGATTCTCTAATCCTGTTCGTCCTCTGCTGTGTTAATGTTGCTGGTCAATTCGCTTCAGTGGTTTTATGTGTATATAAGGGGAGATTTGCCCTTTCTGGCTCCAACCAAACAGTTTTATTACCCCTGAACAAAAAGATGTGATAGGAGGGAGAGAGGGCTAATGACCCTCAGCTCAACCCAGACCTAGACTCTTTATCACATCTGTGGGTCTGGGTGTGTCCTCTACAGATCTCCAAAGCCTTGTAAGTATTCTTCTGCTTTATTCCTTGTTATTTTATAGCTGTTTGTATTGTGTGTTATCTCTCTATATCTAGCACTGACCCATCTGGGTATTAAAGTGATATCTTTAAGGTTACTTTGTGTATGCACTATGAACCAATTATCTACAGTATATGTGCACAAGTTTTCTGCTGGACCTTGGATCAGCAGTGGTGGCGGCGGCGGCGTGTATTTGGGGTGCGTGGACTGTGTTGGGGTGCGACTTATACACAATTTGCAGCCTGAGTGAAGGGTGAGTGCAAGATTGAGTGAGCAGAGTTGAGTCGACCCCTGACAGCCGAACCCGTGTCACGTGCTAGGAAGGCGCGTACGTGACAGTATATATGTGTGACCTGGGACCACATGTTATGGACGTGATCTGTGACCACATGTGTTTTCTCCAGGAACTGAAGATGATCGGCCTGGACATCCCGCACTGCGCTGCCGACCTTCCTGCAAACAGGTGTAAAAACCGCTATACAAATATCTTACCATGTGAGTTGAAGCAGCAATGGCGGCCACCACTACTGTGTGATGGGGACTATGACAAGTCTTCATGTCGGTGACATTGTCTGTCAGTATACTGTGGCACTTTCTCCAGGCTATATACAGTATAGTACAGTATATAGTGCTCAGCTTGTGTGCAGTATATAATGTAGTGTATAGTGTTAGGTGTGTATATTGTATATAGTGTTAGGTGTGTACTGTATATAGTGCTGTGTGCAGTAAATAATGTTGTATATAGTGTTGGGTGTATACTGTATATAGTGCTGTGTGCGTGTAGTGTGTCGCGGGCTGTGTGCAGTATATAATGTATATAGTGTTGGGTGTATACTGTATATAGTGCTGTGTGCGTGTAGTGTGTCGCAGGCTGTGTGCAGTAAATAATGTTGTATATAGTGTTGGGTGTATACTGTATATAGTGCTGTGTGCGTGTAGTGTGTCGTGGGCTGTGTGCAGTATATAATGTTGTATATAGTGTTGGGTGTATACTGTATATAGTGCTGTGTGCGTGTAGTGTGTCGCAGGCTGTGTGCAGTATATAATGTTGTATATAGTGTTGGGTGTATACTGTATATAGTGCTGTGTGCGTGTAGTGTGTTGCAGGCTGTGTGCAGTATATAATGTTGTATATAGTGTTAGGTGTGTATACTGTATATAGTGCTGTGTGCGTGTAGTGTGTCACAGGCTGTGTGCAGTATATAATGTTGTATATAGTGTTGGGTGTATACTGTATATAGTGCTGTGTGCGTGTAGTGTGTCGCGGGCTGTGTGCAGTATATAATGTATATAGTGTTGGGTGTATACTGTATATAGTGCTGTGTGCGTGTAGTGTGTCGCAGGCTGTGTGCAGTATATAATGTTGTATATAGTGTTGGGTGTATACTGTATATAGTGCTGTGTGCGTGTAGTGTGTCGCAGGCTGTGTGCAGTATATAATGTTGTATATAGTGTTGGGTGTATACTGTATATAGTGCTGTGTGCGTGTAGTGTGTCGTGGGCTGTGTGCAGTATATAATGTTGTATATAGTGTTGGGTGTATACTGTATATAGTGCTGTGTGCGTGTAGTGTGTCGCAGGCTGTGTGCAGTATATAATGTTGTATATAGTGTTGGGTGTATACTGTATATAGTGCTGTGTGCGTGTAGTGTGTTGCAGGCTGTGTGCAGTATATAATGTTGTATATAGTGTTAGGTGTGTATACTGTATATAGTGCTGTGTGCGTGTAGTGTGTCACAGGCTGTGTGCAGTATATAATGTTGTATATAGTGTTGGGTGTATACTGTATATAGTGCTGTGTGCGTGTAGTGTGTCGCGGGCTGTGTGCAGTATATAATGTATATAGTGTTGGGTGTATACTGTATATAGTGCTGTGTGCGTGTAGTGTGTCGCAGGCTGTGTGCAGTATATAATGTTGTATATAGTGTTGGGTGTATACTGTATATAGTGCTGTGTGCGTGTAGTGTGTCGCAGGCTGTGTGCAGTATATAATGTTGTATATAGTGTTGGGTGTATACTGTATATAGTGCTGTGTGCGTGTAGTGTGTTGCAGGCTGTGTGCAGTATATAATGTTGTATATAGTGTTAGGTGTGTATACTGTATATAGTGCTGTGTGCGTGTAGTGTGTCGCAGGCTGTGTGCAGTATATAATGTTGTATATAGTGTTGGGTGTATACTGTATATAGTGCTGTGTGCGTGTAGTGTGTCGCAGGCTGTGTGCAGTATATAATGTTGTATATAGTGTTGGGTGTATACTGTATATAGTGCTGTGTGCGTGTAGTGTGTCGCAGGCTGTGTGCAGTATATAATGTTGTATATAGTGTTGGGTGTATACTGTATATAGTGCTGTGTGCGTGTAGTGTGTTGCAGGCTGTGTGCAGTAAATAATGTTGTATATAGTGTTAGGTGTGTATACTGTATATAGTGATGTGTGCGTGTAGTGTGTCACAGGCTGTGTGCAGTATATAATGTTGTATATAGTGTTAGGTGTGTATACTGTATATAGTGCTGTGTGCGTGTAGTGTGTCGTGGGCTGTGTGCAGTATATAATGTTGTATATAGTGTTGGGTGTATACTGTATATAGTGCTGTGTGCGTGTAGTGTGTCGCAGGCTGTGTGCAGTATATAATGTTGTATATAGTGTTGGGTGTATACTGTATATAGTGCTGTGTGCGTGTAGTGTGTCGCAGGCTGTGTGCAGTATATAATGTATATAGTGTTGGGTGTATACTGTATATAGTGCTGTGTGCGTGTAGTGTGTCGCAGGCTGTGTGCAGTATATAATGTTGTATATAGTGTTAGGTGTGTATACTGTATATAGTGCTGTGTGCGTGTAGTGTGTCGCAGGCTGTGTGCAGTAAATAATGTTGTATATAGTGTTAGGTGTGTATACTGTATATAGTGCTGTGTGCGTGTAGTGTGTCGCAGGCTGTGTGCAGTATATAATGTTGTATATAGTGTTGGGTGTATACTGTATATAGTGCTGTGTGCGTGTAGTGTGTCGCAGGCTGTGTGCAGTATATAATGTTGTATATAGTGTTGGGTGTATACTGTATATAGTGCTGTGTGCGTGTAGTGTGTCGCAGGCTGTGTGCAGTATATAATGTTGTATATAGTGTTGGGTGTATACTGTATATAGTGCTGTGTGCGTGTAGTGTGTTGCGTGCTGTGTGCAGTATATAATGTTGTATATAGTGTTGGGTGTATACTGTATATAGTGCTGTGTGCGTGTAGTGTGTCGCAGGCTGTGTGCAGTATATAATGTTGTATATAGTGTTGGGTGTATACTGTATATAGTGCTGTGTGCGTGTAGTGTGTCACAGGCTGTGTGCAGTATATAATGTTGTATATAGTGTTGGGTGTATACTGTATATAGTGCTGTGTGCGTGTAGTGTGTCGCAGGCTGTGTGCAGTATATAATGTTGTATATAGTGTTGGGTGTATACTGTATATAGTGCTGTGTGCGTGTAGTGTGTCACAGGCTGTGTGCAGTATATAATGTTGTATATAGTGTTGGGTGTATACTGTATATAGTGCTGTGTGCGTGTAGTGTGTCGCAGGCTGTGTGCAGTATATAATGTTGTATATAGTGTTAGATGTCTGTATACTGTATATAGTGCTGTGTGCGTGTAGTGTGTCGCAGGCTGTGTGCAGTATATAATGTTGTATATAGTGTTAGGTGTGTATACTGTATATAGTGCTGTGTGCGTGTAGTGTGTCGCAGGCTGTGTGCAGTATATAATGTTGTATATAGTGTTAGGTGTGTATACTGTATATAGTGCTGTGTGCGTGTAGTGTGTCACAGGCTGTGTGCAGTATATAATGTTGTATATAGTGTTAGGTGTGTATACTGTATATAGTGCTGTGTGCGTGTAGTGTGTCGCAGGCTGTGTGCAGTATATAATGTTGTATATAGTGTTGGGTGTATACTGTATATAGTGCTGTGTGCGTGTAGTGTGTCGCAGGCTGTGTGCAGTATATAATGTTGTATATAGTGTTAGGTGTGTATACTGTATATAGTGCTGTGTGCGTGTAGTGTCTCGCGGGCTGTGTGCAGTATATAATGTTGTATATAGTGTTGGGTGTATACTGTATATAGTGCTGTATGCGTGTAGTGTGTCACAGGCTGTGTGCAGTATATAATGTTGTATATAGTGTTGGGTGTATACTGTATATAGTGCTGTGTGCGTGTAGTGTGTCGCAGGCTGTGTGCAGTATATAATGTTGTATATAGTGTTAGGTGTGTATACTGTATATAGTGCTGTGTGCGTGTAGTGTGTCGCAGGCTGTGTGCAGTATATAATGTTGTATATAGTGTTGGGTGTATACTGTATATAGTGCTGTGTGCGTGTAGTGTGTCGCAGGCTGTGTGCAGTATATAATGTTGTATATAGTGTTAGGTGTGTATACTGTATATAGTGCTGTGTGCGTGTAGTGTGTCGCAGGGTGTGTGCAGTATATAATGTTGTATATAGTGTTGGGTGTATACTGTATATAGTGCTGTGTGCGTGTAGTGTCTCGCGGGCTGTGTGCAGTATATAATGTTGTATATAGTGTTGGGTGTATACTGTATATAGTGCTGTGTGCGTGTAGTGTGTCACAGGCTGTGTGCAGTATATAATGTTGTATATAGTGTTAGGTGTGTATACTGTATATAGTGCTGTGTGCGTGTAGTGTGTCGCAGGCTGTGTGCAGTATATAATGTATATAGTGTTGGGTGTATACTGTATATAGTGCTGTGTGCGTGTAGTGTGTCGCAGGCTGTGTGCAGTATATAATGTATATAGTGTTGGGTGTATACTGTATATAGTGCTGTGTGCGTGTAGTGTGTCGCAGGCTGTGTGCAGTATATAATGTTGTATATAGTGTTGGGTGTATACTGTATATAGTGCTGTGTGCGTGTAGTGTGTCGCAGGCTGTGTGCAGTATATAATGTTGTATATAGTGTTGGGTGTATACTGTATATAGTGCTGTGTGCGTGTAGTGTCTCGCGGGCTGTGTGCAGTATATAATGTTGTATATAGTGTTGGGTGTATACTGTATATAGTGCTGTGTGCGTGTAGTGTGTCGCAGGCTGTGTGCAGTATATAATGTTGTATATAGTGTTGGGTGTATACTGTATATAGTGCTGTGTGCGTGTAGTGTGTCGCAGGCTGTGTGCAGTATATAATGTTGTATATAGTGTTGGGTGTATACTGTATATAGTGCTGTATGCGTGTAGTGTGTCACAGGCTGTGTGCAGTATATAATGTTGTATATAGTGTTGGGTGTATACTGTATATAGTGCTGTGTGCGTGTAGTGTGTCGCAGGCTGTGTGCAGTATATAATGTTGTATATAGTGTTGGGTGTATACTGTATATAGTGCTGTGTGCGTGTAGTGTCTCGCGGGCTGTCTGCCACCTATGTATGATGATGTCATTGTGACACATGACTATGTTTTGTCTCTGTAGATGACTTTAGTCGGGTGAAGCTGGTGACCACCGAGGAGGAGGACGCCGCCGATTACATCAATGCAAACTACATTCCTGTAAGTTCTACCAAGGAGAGGTTTGTTAAGTGATGATGAGACAGGAATAACCTGGTCCTGTTGGGGGCGCTGCAGTCCCTAACATGTTGCATGGACTCAGGGCAGAGGGGTTGCAGGAGTCTCCTGCAGAGAATCCTCCTTTCAGCTCCTTCTAGCCATGTCAGTGGGGACTGGCTGATCCCTACTGTTGGTAACGCCGGGGCCACTGCACATGTCACTTAAGTATTCAATTATTATGGATTTAGGTATTTGATTTAGAAGATTATTTAAAGAGGGTATCTGAAGAAAGTCACTACCTGAATGCTGGGACTCCACCTATGGCTATGATGTGGCAGCAGGGACAGGTCTGCAAAGCAGAGTCATCTCATTATCATTACAGGCTGAGGGCAGCAGAGTCATCTCATAATCATTAGAGTCTGAGGACAGCAGAGTCATCTCATTATTATTAGAGCCTGAGGACAGCAGAGTCATCTCATAATCATTAGAGTCTGAGGACAGCAGAGTCATCTCATTATCATTAGAGTCTGAGGACAGCAGAGTCATCTCATTATCATTAGAGTCTGAGGACAGCAGAGTCATCTCATTATTATTAGAGCCTGAGGACAGCAGAGTCATCTCATAATCATTAAAGCCTGAGGACAGCAGAGTCATCTCATAATCATTAGAGTCTGAGGACAGCAGAGTCATCTCATTATCATTAGAGTCTGAGGACAGCAGAGTCATCTCATTATCATTACAGGCTGAGGGCAGCAGAGTCATCTTATTATCATTAGAGTCTGAGGACAGCAGAGTCATCTCATTATCATTACAGGCTGAGGGCAGCAGAGTCATCTCATTATCATTACAGGCTGAGGGCAGCAGAGTCATCTCATTATCATTACAGGCTGAGGGCAGCAGAGTCATCTCATTATCATTACAGGCTGAGGACAGCAGAGTCATCTCATAATCATTAGAGTCTGAGGACAGCAGAGTCATCTCATTATTATTAGAGCCTGAGGACAGCAGAGTCATCTCATAATCATTAGAGTCTGAGGACAGCAGAGTCATCTCATTATCATTAGAGTCTGAGGACAGCAGAGTCATCTCATTATCATTACAGGCTGAGGGCAGCAGAGTCATCTCATTATCATTAGAGTCTGAGGACAGCAGAGTCATCTCATTATCATTACAGGCTGAGGGCAGCAGAGTCATCTCATTATCATTACAGGCTGAGGGCAGCAGAGTCATCTCATTATCATTACAGGCTGAGGGCAGCAGAGTCATCTCATAATCATTAGAGTCTGAGGACAGCAGAGTCATCTCATTATTATTAGAGCCTGAGGACAGCAGAGTCATCTCATAATCATTAGAGTCTGAGGACAGCAGAGTCATCTCATTATCATTAGAGTCTGAGGACAGCAGAGTCATCTCATTATCATTAGAGTCTGAGGACAGCAGAGTCATCTCATTATCATTACAGGCTGAGGGCAGCAGAGTCATCTCATAATCATTAGAGTCTGGGGACAGCAGAGTCATCTCATTATCATTACAGGCTGGGGACAGCAGAGTCATCTCATTATCATTACAGGCTGAGGGCAGCAGAGTTATTTCATTATCATTAGAGAGTAAGGTCAACAGGTCATCTCATTATCATTAAAGGATGAAGGCAGAAGAGCCATCTTATCATTAGAGGGCAGGGCAACAGAGTCATCTCATTATCAAAGGGCAGGGCAGCAGAGTCATCTCATTATCATTAGCATGTAAGGTCAACAGAGTCATCTCATTATCATTAGAGATGTAGAGAGCAACAGAGTCATCTCATTATCATTAGAGATGTAGAGAGCAGCAGAGTCATCTCATTATCATTAGAGAGTAAGGTCAAGAGAGTCATCTCATTATCAGAGGATGAGTGCAGCCGTGTGCTCGTCTAGTGGCAGCTGTAGGCAACCAGAATTTTGTCCTGTAACTCTGTGATGGGAAGAAGTAGATTTGTACATTGTTAGGAAAGGTTTCTTGTTGCCTCCATCATCATCTGCCCTCTGCTGTACTCTGGCTACATGGACACTACCCTGATGTCCGACTTCACATTCTGTATGGTCCAGATTGCCTCTGCTGATAAACTGAGCCCTGCGAGATGTTGGGGTGGGCTGTGCTCAGTGTGTGCATTGGATTGTACGGTTTCTCTTTTCTGATGCAGGGATACAGCTCTTTACAAGAATACATTGCGACACAGGGACCTCTGCCCGACACTAGGAATGACTTCTGGAAGATGATTCTCCAGCAGAAATCTCAAGTCATTGTCATGCTGACCCAGTGCAATGAGAAGAGACGGGTAAATTGCTCTTACATGAGGCACGACTGCATAAATTCTTACCCTGTGCCCTGGGCAAAGCCCCAACCTATGGCACCAAAACAGCAACCCTAACCATAAACTAATACAGACCTCAGACCAGACCCCTAAACTAATACAGACCCCAGACCAGACCTCTAAACTAATACAGACCCCAAACCAGACCCCTAAACTAATACAGACCCCAGACCAGACCTCTAAACTAATAGAGACCCCTGACCAGAGCCCTAAACTAATACAGACCCCAGACCAGACCCCTAAACTAATACAGACCCCAGACCAGACCCCTAAACTAATACAGACTCCAGACCAGACCCCTAAACTAATACAGACCCCAGACCAGACCTCTAAACTAATAGAGACCCCTGACCAGACCCCTAAACTAATACAGACCCCAGACCAGAGCCCTAAACTAATACAGACCCCAGACCAGAGCCCTAAACTAATACAGACCCCAGACCAGACCCCCTAAACTAATACAGACCCCAGACCAGAGCCGTAAACTAATACAGACCCCAGACCAGACCCCTAAACTAATACAGACCCCAGACCAGACCCCCTAAACTAATACAGACTCCAGACCAGACCTCTAAACTATTACAGACCCCAGGCCAGACCCCTAAACTAATACAGACCCCAGACCAGACCTCTAAACTAATACAGACCCCAGACCAGACCCCTAAACTAATACAGACCCCAAACCAGACCCCTAAACTAATACAGACCCCAGACCAGACCTCTAAACTAATAGAGACCCCTGACCAGACCCCTAAACTAATACAGACCCCAGACCAGACCCCTAAACTAATACAGACCCCAGACCAGACCCCCTAAACTAATACAGACCCCAGACCAGAGCCGTAAACTAATACAGACCCCAGACCAGACCCCTAAACTAATACAGACCCCAGACCAGACCCCTAAACTAATACAGACCCCAGACCAGACCCCCTAAACTAATACAGACCCCAGACCAGACCTCTAAACTAATACAGACCCCAGACCAGACCTCTAAACTAATACAGACCCCAGACCAGACCCCTAAACTAATACAGACCCCAAACCAGACCCCTAAACTAATACAGACCCCAGACCAGACCTCTAAACTAATAGAGACCCCTGACCAGACCCCTAAACTAATACAGACCCCAGACCAGACCTCTAAACTAATACAGACCCCAGACCAGAGCCCTAAACTAATACAGACCCCAGACCAGAGCCCTAAACTAATACAGACCCCAGACCAGACCCCTAAACTAATACAGACCCCAGACCAGACCCCCTAAACTAATACAGACCTCAGACCAGACCCCTAAACTAATACAGACCCCAGACCAGAGCCCTAAACTAATACAGACCTCAGACCAGACCCCTAAATTAATACAGACCTCAGACCAGACCTCTAAACTAATACAGACCCCAGACCAGACCCCTAAACTAATACAAACCTCAGACCAGACCTCTAAACTAATACAGACCCCAGACCAGACCCCTAAACTAATACAGACCCCAGACCAGACCCCTAAACTAATACAGACCCCAGACCAGACCCCTAAACTAATACAGACCCCAGACCAGACCCCCTAAACTAATACAGACCCCAGACCAGACCTCTAAACTAATACAGACCCCAGACCAGACCTCTAAACTAATACAGACCCCAGACCAGACCCCTAAACTAATACAGACCCCAAACCAGACCCCTAAACTAATACAGACCCCAGACCAGACCTCTAAACTAATAGAGACCCCTGACCAGACCCCTAAACTAATACAGACCCCAGACCAGACCTCTAAACTAATACAGACCCCAGACCAGAGCCCTAAACTAATACAGACCCCAGACCAGAGCCCTAAACTAATACAGACCCCAGACCAGACCCCTAAACTAATACAGACCCCAGACCAGACCCCCTAAACTAATACAGACCTCAGACCAGACCCCTAAACTAATACAGACCCCAGACCAGAGCCCTAAACTAATACAGACCTCAGACCAGACCCCTAAATTAATACAGACCTCAGACCAGACCTCTAAACTAATACAGACCCCAGACCAGACCCCTAAACTAATACAGACCTCAGACCAGACCTCTAAACTAATACAGACCCCAGACCAGACCCCTAAACTAATACAGACCCCAGACCAGACCCCTAAACTAATACAGACCCCAGACCAGACCCCTAAACTAATACAGACCCCAGACCAGACCCCTAAACTAATACAGACCCCAGACCAGACCTCTAAACTAATACAGACCCCAGACCAGACCCCTAAACTAATACAGACCTCAGACCAGACCCCTAAACTAATACAGACCTCAGACCAGAACCCTAAACTAATACAGACCCCAGACCAGACCTCTAAACTAATACAGACCTCAGACCAGACCCCTAAACTAATAGACCCCAGACCAGACCTCTAAACTAATACAGACCCCAGACCAGAACCCTAAACTAATACAGACCCCAGACCAGACCCCTAAACTAATACAGACCCCAGACCAGACCCCTAAACTAATACAGACCCCAGACCAGACCCCTAAACTAATACAGACCCCAGACCAGACCTCTAAACTAATACAGACCCCAGACCAGACCCCTAAACTAATACAGACCCCAGACCAGACCCCTAAACTAATACAGACCCCAGACCAGAGCCCTAAACTAATACAGACCCCAGACCAGAGCCCTAAACTAATACAGACCCCAGACCAGAGCCCTAAACTAATACAGACCCCAGACCAGACCCCTAAACTAATACAGACCCCAGACCAGACCTCTAAACTAATACAGACCCCAGACCAGACCCCTAAACTAATACAGACCCCAGACCAGACCCCTAAACTAATACAGACCCCAGACCAGACCCCTAAACTAATACAGACCCCAGACCAGAGCCCTAAACTAATACAGACCCCAGACCAGACCCCTAAACTAATACAGACCCCAGACCAGACCTCTAAACTAATACAGACCCCAGACCAGACCCCTAAACTAATACAGACCCCAGACCAGAGCCCTAAACTAATACAGACCCCAGACCAGAGCCCTAAACTAATTAAGACCCCAGACCAGACCCCTAAACTAATACACACCCCAGGCCAGACCCCTAAACTAATACAGACCCCAGACCAGACCCCTAAACTAATAGAGACCCCAGACCAGACCTCTAAACTAATACAGACCCCAGACCAGACCCCTAAACTAATACAGACCCCAGACCAGACCCCTAAACTAATACAGACCCCAGACCAGACCCCTAAACTAATACAGACCCCAGACCAGAGCCCTAAACTAATACAGACCCCAGACCCCTAAACTAATACACACCCCAGGCCAGACCCCTAAACTAATACAGACCCCAGACCAGACCCCTAAACTAATAGAGACCCCAGACC